>CM056060.1:44324840-44359840 GCA_029574335.1 Rana kukunoris | reverse complement strand
TAGGTCTTATTTTCGGGGTAAACACGGTAGTATGTGCTCATGTGGTACACAGATTAGTTCCATCAATTTAAAAAGGTTCTTCTAAGGACAACTCGCTACGCGTATAAAAAGACAGCTGTCCACAGAACCTCATCATCGTAGGCAAGACCAAAGCGCTGTTGAAAGACATTAGGGACAATATTGTAGACATGCACAAGTCTCTATCATTTGTCTATGGCTTCTGTCAAGTTTTATTTAAAATACACCAATAATAGACCCTTCATTTCTTTGTAAGTAGGCAAACTTACCAAATCTGCAGGGGATCAAATAAAAAAGTTTCCCCACTGTAGGTAAGCCAAACGTCTAACACTTTAGGACAAGTCCAGTTGACGATCTACTACTACGGTAGCTAGACCACAAAATAAAGAAGTGAGAACCTTCGCAAACCCCCTGAGAATTGCTACCAGTGCTTGCAGAGCTAGATCCAAGGGCCAAGAGGCAAATGATTATCGTGCTTTTAAAAGATCTCAACCTGCATCAGAGTTGTTAGCGTTGAACTTTGGCTTTGATTGTCAACATGTGGCTTTTAAATCGTTTGGTCAGCATATCAGTGTGTGGTCAGTTTTGAATCCGACATATACTCGCCTAATCCACCGATCCTCCCAGCTACTCCTGGGCCAACCCCCCACCCCACGCACGCGCGCACGCACGCACGCACGCACGCACACACACACACACTAGTGGTCTTGTGCCATGGATTGTTCGAGAATTCATCACGCCCTACTCCCTCTCTGGACATGAAGACGGAAGAAACAGTGCAACACTGGCCGTAGAGAAGCACAGTTTTTCCTTGGGATTGAAGGATCAGGCAATTACAAGCTTTGTGTTCACCCCTAGACAAAATGAGCGGTTAACCCATGCAGTGCGGGCACTGTCACACTGTATGGTGGAGGAAAAAAAAAATCCTGGAGTTTTATTTTAAGTGTTAGGGCTCTTTCACACGGGGCGGATCAGTAATGATCCGCCCCGTGCACCTCCGTTTGCTCAGCTGTGATCCCCGCTGAGTTGGCGGATGACAGGGCGGTCCCCGCACACTGTGCAGGGACCGCCCTGTCTTTCCTCCGCTCTCCCCTATGGGGGGGAGCAGATGAACACGGACCGTATGTCCGTGTTCATTCGATCCGATCCGCCAGTAGGTTTTTCCTCCGTCACACTTTGGCGGATCGGAGTGGGTAGAGGTGCACGGAGCGTCCGTTCAGGTCCGCCTAAAAAACTGACAGGCGGATCTGAACGGTCCGCCCGTGTGAAAGAGCCCTTACAGTTCTCCCCAATCAAAAGACTATCAATGATATGAATTGCCATTACTATGAAATATATATTGGGACATTCAGTGTGAACTACAAATACAGATGGTCCCACCTGTGAGGTTCTTTAAACGCAGTTCTCGGAGTCCAGCTGATCCCACAGGTTGGGAGTTAAACAGTACAGCTAGGGCATAGCGTTCCTGGTACAGCTGTGTGCCACGTATAATGCGCAAGTTCTCCAAGGGCACATAGCTCAGCAGGTTGTGTGCGATTAAAACATAGCCCTGCACTTCCACGATGTCCTGAAATGAAAAAGAAAATATATGTCACCTGGCCTGCATGATTCCTATATCCAAGAGACTAGTATATTAGGTTCTGAACAGTACCAAATTAACCACTTAATGACCCAGCCTTTCTCTGATATTCTATGCATTAAGGTGAAAAACTTTCTGTGCTGCAGCTCTCACCCAGAGCCCGCTTTTATCTTATCTTAACCTGATTGTTCCAGCAATGAGCACAGCAGCTCCAGCCACCGTCTCGGATCCTTGTTGGATAGATTGATAGTAGCAGGAGCCATTGGCTCCCGCTGCTGCCAATCAAATCCAGTGGCACGGAAGCCAGAGGCGGGGCAGAGTCCTGCTCTCTGTGTCAATGGATGCAGCAGCAGGTCTCGGGAGCGCACCTGCACGATGGCCCCCATGGAAAGCGGCCCTCCGTGGGGGCACTCTTAGATGAGGAGGAGGAGACAGGAGCACTGCCGGGGACCCCAGAAAAGGAGGATCGGGGTCACAATGTGCAAAACCCTTGCACAGAGCAGGTAAGTACGACATGTTTTTTTTTTTTTTTTTTTAATTATAACAAAGAGAAAGAAAGAAAGTCACAAGGATGTTTACATTCCTTGTGACAGCAATAAAAGTGATCAGAATTAGATTTTTTTTTTTAAGGACAGTTTAAAATTATATATATATATATATATATATATATATATATGTATGAATAAAAAAAAAAATTTAAATCGCCCTATCCCTCCATGCATGCGTGCCAAAAGAAACCGCATATGCAAGTCGTGCCCGCAAATATAAACTGTGTTCAAACCACATGCAAGATACCAATGCAATTATTAGAGCGAGAGCAATAATTCTAGTGCAAGACCTCCTCCGTAAATCGCTGACATTTTTAAAAGCGTCACCTATGGCGATTTTTTAAGTACCCTAGTTCGTCACCATTCCACGAGCAAGCGCCATTTTAAAACATGACATGTTGTTAGGCATCCATTTACCCGGCGCAACATTCTTTCACATTATACAAAAAAAAAAAAAAAGTGTCTAACTTTACTGTTTAGTATTTTATAAAATTTATTGAAGTGTATTTAAAAAAAAAAATAGTGCGCAAATAGTGTGACATTAAATATTTAAAACAACCGCCATTTTAGTCTCTAGGGTCTCTGCTGAAATATATATATATAAAAATATATATATCAGGGTTTAACAAGATCCGGTTGCAATTGCGACAAGAAATTGTGACCTGGTGCCCGCGCCCACCGGTAATTGAGGTCGCAGCTTTGCGGCCTAGAAGGCCACGGCCTCAATTACCGGCCGTCGGGGGAGCGCACAGAGGCACAGGATCCTGTGTCTCCGTGCACCCCCACCACACGATTGCGGCGGGCCTACAATGGCCAGTAATTGAGGCTGCGGCTTTGCGGCCTTGTAAAGGCCCAAGCTTCCTTCTCTGACCTGGCGCCATCTGGTGGTGGCCGTTGGCAATGGCATTACAAGTAAAACAGCAGTTCTAATGTGTTTTTTCACTGCCATCTCCTTCCCTCTAATTAGAACCCCCAAACATTATATTTTATTCTAACACCCTAGAGAATAACATGGCAGACGTTGCAATACTTTCTGTCATACCGTATTTGCGCAGCTGTCTTACAAGCGCACGTTTTTTTGGGGAAAAAATACACTTTTTTTTCATTAAAAAATAAGACAGCAGTAAAGTTATCCCAATTTTTTTTTTATATTGTAAAAGATAATGTTACGCTGAGTTTGATACCCAACATGTCACGCTTCAAAATTGCGTCCGCTCATGGAATGGCGACAAATTTTTACCCTTTAAAATTTCCATAGGCGACGTTTAAAAAATTCTACAGGTTGCATGTTTTGAGTTACAGAGGAAGTCTAGAGCTAGAATTGTTGCTCTTGATCTAACGATCGCGGCAATACCTCAAATGCGTGGTTTGAATACCGTTTACACATGCGGGTGCTACTCACGTATGTGTTCGCTTCTGCGGGCAAGCTCGGCGGGACGGGGCGCGTTTTCTGGCTCCTAACTTTTTTAGCTGGATCCTAGATTCCAAGCAAATTTGTCAAACCCCGATATAAATAAAACATCTGGGGGTTCCCAAGCATAAAATACTGATTTTAAACAAAAGTCAGAGATGGGCCTGGACTTAAAGTGGTTAAAGTATACTTCAAAAGCACAGCTATAGAATGTGCGTGCCTATGTGGAAGCTTGTGCTGTTTAAAGTTTGGTGCCTATCTTTTATATACATATTGCATTCATATCACCAAATAAAGAATTGTATACCGCATATATTTATTTTTTTAAATATTTTTATTTATTTATATATAATCAAAATAAGTACAAAAATATATAAAAAGGAACTACAAAATAGTTAAACTAAGTATGCAGATATTAGTGCTCACCTTTAGAAAGGACACATCATCACTCTCTTCCAGATAGGTAATTTCTAGGTTTCCCTGAATCACCTGGCAATTCTTATAGAGAGTACGTAGCGTCTCATAATGATTCTTATGGCTGAATGGGTGAAGCAGTTTCATATCTGTTCCAGTGCAGACTGAAATACAAAAAAGGACAGGTAAGTTAACCTCTGTCTGGAGTAAAAGATTTGCACAATATTTGGTTAGGTGTTTTTCCAACCAGTAAATAAACTGGAACGTTACTTCAATATCTCTAAAATATGACACAACATGACTAAGTCCCACTGGGTGAGACGAAACACGTCAGAGGTGTGGAGTGGCGCAAGACTGAAGCCAACTTATACAGGTTAACCACATAGACTGGATAGGGTTGAGCAGATGGGGATATTTTTTGCCAGCACCCTATTCCTGAGTACCACACACTTTCCTTTTTGCTTAGAGTTGCACTACAAGCATTAGTACTTCACAACAAAATCAAAGCTGTTTCTAATGGCCCGTACACACGATCTGAAGTAGGAGGTAAAGTATCACATATATTTATATGCATGCTAAAAGTAGTATGGGTTTCAGTGAATAAAACAATCATACTCACCTAGGTGGATGCTGCATCAGTCCCCCGCTTGGTCTAAGACCAAGAAATGAGCCATCAAAGACCACCGACTGGTCAGCTCTCAGTCTTCAGGTTGTCAGTCACCGGCTCGCTGCTCCTCCAGTATTCTATGGAGTACTGGGCTGTGTCTAGGGGGCGAGAGTGGCTCGCTGAGAGGCTGAGCCAGCTGCCGGTCCAAGCTTCTGCCTAGACCCGCTCTGTGACATCAGCTGAGAGCGGGCTTTAGCCAACTGTCAGATGAAAATGGGTCACAGGAGTGCAGAACGAGCTGCACTCCTGCATGGATGATCATGCATTTGCTTTTATCTGCCGATAAATTTTGCCACATGGCATGGGTAGAAACGCATCAGAAAGGATTTGATCTCTTCCACCTCCCTCTTCACTATTGACACAACAAATTTGGAGATACTGGTTATATCCGCTGTAGGCTGGGTTCACACTATTGCAAATCGGATGTGGCTTTCTTAGCATCCAATTCGCATGTCAGGAGGTCGTGACCGACTCAATTGTACAGGAGTCCTGTGCATTTTCTGGTCCGTTTCAGGTCCGAATTCAACAAAAGATTCAGACCTGAAATTGGGCCTGAAATGGAGACCCCTGCTGTGAGACGTTCCGCAGAGCATTGTGAACCCAGTTTTAAGGGAGGAGGGATGTAACAAATGTATGTTATATGACTAACACTAAAATCTGTACCAGCCTTTAATATTTTTAAAAGATCATGAAGTATTAAAAAGGAAAAATAAAATAAAAATAATTACCAAATTTCATATAAAATAATGTTGTGTGCAATTGGTACTGGTTGATTATGGTTGTTGAAATTATGCAGGAGATGTTTAAAAGGCACGATTCCCTCCCTTGCTATGGGGGCACCCAAGCTTAGTCACAACTCCCTGTGTCCATTCAGACACGGAGCTGCAGCCCCCCCCCCACGAGTGCTCTCTCTCCTAATTGGCCGACTTTGACAACAGTGGGAGCCAAATGGCACTGTCTCAGCAAATCAGGAGGGAGGGTCTCGGACAGCTGAGAGACTCGTGGACATATCTGCATAGAGATGGATCGCAGGTAAGTATTAGTGAGGCTGATGCACACAGGAGGCTTTTTATCTTAATGTATAGAACGCATTAAGATAAAAAACCTTCTGACTTTACAATCCCTTTAAAATTCATGTCGTCACGTATATACTCGAGTAAAAGCCGACGCGAATATAAGCCGAGGTACCTAATTTTACCACAAAAAAAAAAATGGGAAAACTTTTTGACTTGAGTATAAGCCTAGGGTGTCCATTGGAATACCTCACTGTGCCCATGCCTCACTGTGCCCATGACTAGACTGACGTTTAACATGGGAGTCTATGGAAGGGATGCCCAGCTTTGAGAAAAAATAATAATAATCGGTGCTCCCCGGTCATAGGTCCCCAAGACAACAAACTTTGGCACACATGTAGCCCCATTTCTCCTCTACAAGTGTGCAGAGGACCTATGACCGGCAGGTACCAGATCCCCAAACTTACCAGAGAAATTACCGTTTAACAGAGTCTATGGTAGGGAGTGCCCGGATTTGAAAAATTTGTGCTCCCTGGCCGTAGGTTCTGCGGACAACAACTTTGCACACTTGTAGAGAAAAAGGGGGGTTGCATGTGTACCGGATCCCCAAAGCCTGGAGATCATGCGCAAAAAGGTGAGTATAAGCCGAGGGGGGCATTTTCAGCACATAAAAATGTGCTGAAAAACTTGGCTTATACTCGGGTATATACGGTAATTAAAAAGTCGAATACAATACAATTATAATAATTTAGGCCAAGTGCATCCTGCATTTTCGGTACCAAAATTTCCTTACAGCGCACCTCTAAAGGAAAGGGAAAGCACTCACCGTAAAAGCCAACTCAGGTTATTGAAGCAAATACGATACACCGACATCCACCTGGTGTCAGAACAGCTCTAATGCATTTCACTCCCCAAAGAAAATTAAACCATATGCTTCCTTTGAAGAATGAAATGTGTTAGAGCTCTTCTGGCACCACATAGAGGCCATTGTATTATCTTTGCTGTAAATTAACCCAAGTTGACTTTTACGGTAAGTGGTGCTCGTTTCGTTTTTGGGATTATACAAGCGTTACATGTTTAGTGGTTCACGGCTGCAGAGAGCCTGTAGCGGAGCCCTATTCACGCCAATATACTGACTATTGTAGAACATTCAGTCTGAGAATAAATGTTATTTAAAAAAAAAAAAACTAGAAGGCAATTGCTCGTTACATAGGGATACTGGTTACACCATAGGGAAATCACTCATAAAAGGGGAATTGATAACTACATTTTCATTACAAATCTGGTATAACCTATAAAAAAAACTTCTACCAAGTAACTTTGTAAATTACATAAAATGTGTAATATACTGTATATCTCTATCTATATTATGATTACTTGGAGTTTCTTATGCAATTTACCCATAAGTGTAAATACCATCTTTTTTGTATAGAATTAAAGGATCACTAAAGGATTTTTTTTTTAGCTAAATAGCTTCCTTTACCTTAATGCAGTGTTGTTTTCATGTTCTCATTGTTCATTTTTGCTTTGAAGTTACTGCAATTCTGCTCTGATCTCCACACTTCCTGCTTGTCTGGCTCCTTATGAAAAATCTCATGGCAGCTTTTCACTGTGGTCCAAGCTGTGTGTCTAAAACTCCTCAGAACCAATCAGATTCATTTTAAAAACAAAACACTGCCCTGGGATTCAATTTAAAAACAAAACACTGCCCTGGATTTGTTTGTTTTTGTTCTGTCTCTCTCTCTAATTGACATAAACACAAAACCAGTTTAAAAACGAAAGTGAAACTAGAGGCACATTATATGATTGATTTTTATCTATTTTTAATCATTTTTAAAAGGAATCAGTTAACTTTTATGTCTCTATACCTTGTAAACAGTCATTTCAGCAAATAAAAAAAAAAAATTCCTTTAGTGATCCTTTAAACTACAGGTTGAGATGCTTGACCCATCTATCAATACAATTATCCTCTTCTATCAAGACCTGTTGGGTATTTATAACCCTTCTTTTTGAATCTTAGGCACCCCTATGTATATATTGGGTAATACACTTTATAAGCATCTACATATCATTACACCTATAGGTCTTTATTTATGCATGTCTGCCTTATGTGCTGGCACAATTTGGTTTTAAATAATGTCCTCATCTCTATAAGTGATCGTAGTTCACCCATATTATCACATTTTTGACATATTGGAGGAGCTGCTCCCCTGTCTCTGCCCACCAGACGTTACGTGACATGGGCGTCTTTCCACTATACCATATTACACCATGAACGTCTGATACACAAAAAATAAATAAAAATCTTTGTATGCATAGTAAGTGAAATGGATTTTTGTTGAATTTAGCAGAATAGGATACTCAAAGTTGGTCCTGAGGAAGCTACGCAATCAGCGAAACATGTCGACCAAGAGATGAGAATACACACACCTCTACTTCCAAGTTTTTGAGTATACATTAGAAAGAGGGGTCGGAATATTGGTCCCAAGTGGGACTTCTGTATCATAGGAAAATTCATCTTGATTTTTAGGGCCCTTTCACACTAGCGGACGAACGGTCCGCTCATTACAAGTCAGTTTACGGACTTGTAATGGGTCCCTATGGGAGCGGATCCGTTAGCGGATGATGCATCCGCTAACGTCCGCTCGATCCGCATCCGTTTTTGCGGACGGAAGAATGTCCTATTTTTCTTCCGTCCGGCCAAACGGATCGGATGCAAACGGACAGACGGTCCGTTTCCATTCGACTCCCCATAGGGGAGAGCGGAGGAGAGACGGGGCGGTCCCTGCACAGTGTGCGGGGACCGCCCCGTCCACCCGACAGCTCAGCGGAGACCCCCCGCTGAGCTGATGGACACACGGAGCGGACCGAAAAACGGTCCGCTCCGTGTGTAAGGAGCCTTAGAATTACGCATCTACCCAATAGCGTTACTTTTAAAAAATATTGTAAATAATGTTTAATATTTTTTATAACTTGTATTCGGCCTCTACTGGGTGCCAGTAAAATCCACCATCAGCAGGACTGGTTCTTGCTAATTGTAGTGAACTTAAATTGCATTTCTAGTTCAATCTGTAGACACCTTATTAGCAGTTTGTTTTTTAATCAGGCAAAAAAATAAAAATAAAACCCAGTTTCTTGTACCCATGACAACCGTGGGGGTGCTCTGAATTATGTTTATATGCGTAAAAAAAAAATTGTTTATATATAAAAAAAATTGCCACTGCCTAATGATTATCTGACTTCTGATCTGAATACAAATCTAGGGCTGACGAAGAGCTTCCCCTTGCCAGAAGAAAAAAAAAAAAGGAGAAAAGGTTTTAGAAATGAAGTGGAATTTCTAGAAAAAAATCAGCCACAACAACTGCGCAAATTTAGCCTGTTATAATCCTTGCAATGTAAAGAACTGATCCATTTCTAAAAAACCCGACTTGTTTTTTTTGCTTAAAAAAAGTGAAGCATGCTATTAAGTTAAGATAAAAATAGCTCCCTATTCGGAATTTTAGGAAGGGGTTAAATAAATCTCACCGCTTCCAAAACCGGAGAGCTCGTGTCCAGCGCGCTGTCAGGAAACCGTGGCTTTCTCCCGGAAATATCTTCAGTGACCTATGCAACATTTGTTTAACGCCGAGTCCCCAACAACTTCCCCTTGGCTTCCTGTATTGCTGCCAAGTCACCAGTGTTATGTTTCTCCAGGGATCTGGGACCCTGAAACCTGCAGGGCCTCTATCTGTGCCAGAATAGAAATTATTGCAAACAGATTTTTATGAAGCTGCATCAACAACCGACATGAACCAGATGGGAAACAGAAGGTTTAATGAGAACAGCGTAATAAAGTTATAACCAAAAGGGAACTCAAAATGACATATCATTGGGGTTGATTTACTAAATGCAAATAGGCTTTTCAAGTGATGTTGTGTTCATAGAAGAGCGACGGCAAAATATATTATATATACCGTATTTATCAGGGTATTGCGCGCACCCCTAACCTAGAAGAAAAATTGTAGGAAAAAAAAATATTTACGGTTTCGTCGGTGTCTTGCCCGGCGTCCATCGGCGGCCTTGTCCGGTCCGGCGTCCATCTGCAGCCTCGGTGCTGTCCTCCCGCGTTGTCTCTGAGCCTGTTGGGTTAATTCTTTTGACGCCCGTGATGGGGTGGGGCTCTCTTCTTCCCATCGACGCCCGTGGTGGGGCTCTCTTCTTCCCATCGACGCCCGTGATGGGGCTCTCTTCTTCCCATCGACGCCCGTGATGGGGCTCTCTTCTTCCCATCGACGCCCGTGATGGGGCTCTCTTCTTCCCATCGACGCCCGTGATGGGGCTCTCTTCTTCCCATCGACGCCCGTGATGGGGCTCTCTTCTTCCCATCGACGCCCGTGATGGGGCTCTCTTCTTCCCATCGACGCCCGTGATGGGGCTCTCTTCTTCCCATCGACGCCCGTGATGGGGCTCTCTTCTTCCCATCGACGCCCGTGATGGGGCTCTCTTCTTCCCATCGACGCCCGTGATGGGGCTCTCTTCTTCCCATCGACGCCCGTGATGGGGCTCTCTTCTTCCCATCGACGCCCGTGATGGGCCTCTCTTCTTCCCATCGACGCCCGTGATGGGCCTCTCTTCTTCCCATCGACGCCCGTGATGGGCCTCTCTTCTTCCCATCGACGCCCGTGATGGGCCTCTCTTCTTCCCATCGACGCCCGTGATGGGCCTCTCTTCTTCCCATCGACGCCCGTGATGGGCCTCTCTTCTTCCCATCGACGCCCATGATGGGCCTCTCTTCTTCCCATCGACGCCCATGATGGGGCTCTCTTCTTCCCATCGACGCCCATGATGGGGCTCTTTTCTTCCACATGTTTGGTGTGTCTCCCAGGTGGCTTGCGGCAAACTTTAACCACTTGTCCTCTGCCCAACGTCAAATGACGGTGGGCGGAGGACTCCATTGTCCTGACATCAGGTCATATGACGTGATGTCCTTTTAAAGCCGCGGGCGGGCGCGTGCGCACCCGCCACTCTGCTGGGATCCCGGTGCGAGTGCCCAGCGGCAGCGATCGCCGCCGGGCACACGCGATTGCCCAGTTACTGAGCGGGGACGCGGAGCTCTGTATGTAAACACAGAGCTCCACGTCCTGTCAGGGAGAGAGGAGACCGTTGCTGTGTCCCTTGTACATAGGGACACAATCGGTCACCTCCCCCAGTCACCCCCCCTCCCCCTACAGTTAGAACACTCATAGGACACACATTTAACCCCTTCCCCGCCCCCTAGTGGTTAACCCCTTCACTGCCAGTCACATTTATACAGCAATCAATGCATATTTATAGCATTGTTCACTGTATAAATGTAAATGGTCCCAAAAATGTCAGAAAAGTGTCTGAAGTGTCCGCCATAACGTCGCAGTCCCAATAAAATAAAAAAATCGCAGATCGCCGCCATTAATAGTAAAAAAAAAAAGCCATAAACTATCCCCTATTTTGTAAACACTATAAATTTTGTGCAAACCAATCGATAAACGCTTATTGCATTTTTTTTTTACCAAAAATATGTAGAAGAATACGTATCGGCCTAAACTGAGGAAAAATATATTTTTTTGGAGTTATTTATTATAGCAAAAAGTAAAAAATATTGCATTTTTTCAAAATTGACGCTCTATTTATGTTTATAGCGCAAAAAATAAAAACCGCAGAGGTGATCAAATACCACCAAAAGAAAGCTCTATTTGTGGGAAAAAAAGGACGCCAATTTTGTTTGGGAGCCACGTCGCACGACCGCGCAATTGTCAGTTAAAGCGACGTAGGCAAGTGGTTAAACAACACTTTTTATGAATATCTTTAAGAAATGGCTTTCTTCTTGCCACTCCATAAAGGGCAGATTTGTGCAGTATACGACTGATTGTTGTCCTATGGACAGAGTCTCCCACCTCAGCTGTAGATCTCTGCAGTTCATCCAGAGTGATCATGAGCCTCTTGGCTGCATCTCTGATCAGTCTTCTCCTTGTATGAGCTGAAAGTTTAGAGGGACGGCCAGGTCTTTGTAGATTTGTAGTGGTCTGATACTCCTTCCATTTCAATATTATCGCTTGCACAGTGCTCCTTGGGATGTTTAAAGCTTGGGAAATCTTTTTGTATCCAAATCCGGCTTTAAACTTCTCCACAACAGTATCTCGGACCTGCCTGGTGTGTTCCTTGTTCTTCATGATGCTCTCTGCGCTTTAAACGGATCTCTGAGACTATCACAGTGCAGGTGCATTTATACGGAGACTTGATTACACACAGGTGGATTTTATTTATCATCATTAGTCATTTAGGTCAACATTGGATCATTCAGAGATCCTCACTGAACTTCTGGAGAGAGTTTGCTGCACGAAAAGTAAAGGGGCTGAATCATTTTGCCCAATTTTTCAGTTTTTTATTTGTTAACAAAGTTTGAAATACCCAATAAATTTCATTCCACTTCATGATTGCGTCCCACTTGTTGATTCTTCACAAAAAATTACAGTTTTATATATTTATGTTTGAAGCCTGAAATGTGGCAAAAGGTCGCAAAGTTCAAGGGGGCCGAATACTTTCGCAAGGCACTGTATATGGAGGAATCAGGCTCTCCTTCCTCCTCCTGGTGATCCCTCTAGCGATGCAAGGATCTATATGGAGGAATCAGGCTCTCCTTCCTCCTCCTGGTGATCGATCTAGCGATGCAAGGATCTATATGGAGGAATCAGGATCTCCTTCCTCCTCCTGGTGACCCCTCTAGTGATGTGTAAGGATCTATATGGAGGAATCAGGCTCTCCTTCCTCCTCCTGGTGACCCCTCTAGTGATGTGTAAGGATCTATATGGAGGAATCAGGCTCTCCTTCCTCCTCCTGGTGACCCCTCTAGTGATGTGTAAGGATCTATATGGAGGAATCTGGATCTCCTTCCTCGTCCTGGTGATGCCTCTAGTGATGTAAGGATTTATATGGAGGAATCAGGCTCGCCTTCCTCCTCCTGGTGACCCCTCTAGTGATGTGTAAAGAATCTATATGGAGGAATCGGGATCTCCTTCCTCCTCCTGGTGATCGGCCCAGTGATGCAAGGATCTATATGGAGGAATCAGGCTCTCCTTCCTCCTCCTGGTGATCCCTCCAGTGATACATTCTAGAATTCTATTCGCTTTTTATCACATTCACAATGTTTTGCAGGAACATTCCCTTGCAAAGTGAATAGCTATACCTGTATGCCTTTAGTAAATCATTCCCTACGAGTTAGCTGACTCATTGAAAACACAATGCATTTCCATTATCTCAGCAGCTATTAAGAAGTGAGGCAGAGTGACTACAAAAATGGAGTGTTTGCTAGTGACTAATCTACAAATCACCAAAATATGGAAAAGAAAGTAAACAAGTGTAAGGGTGCAAGTCATATAAACATGTATTTGATTCTAATCTGCAATAAGAACTCTTGCACATATTGACACAGGTATGAAGTATAGTGCTACACACACACAGTATATACTGGGGAATACAATGGCTCATTTACTGTACACTGGCAAACATGTACAGACGTCCTCTGGCCCGGGTCAGCCACTAGATGGCACTGTACAAGAATTAGGAGAAAGCCTTGTAAAACATAGGGTGTTGGTCACATTCAGCTGGAATTGTTCTGTAACAACATGCCCAGGTGAGTGTGACAATATATTACCTATTGCATGACCTGGATAACCAACAACCTTCACAGGCAGATACAATTAGAGTGATTGTCGGGTTTGCAAGATGAACTTGTTGGCTTTATACTATTAGCAAATATTTACAGCGTGGTCACGCATCCGTCTTCCTTCCATTCACAAGGACTTCTTTTTACCGGTCACTGCACAAAACCAGGAAAAACGGTTTGAAAAAAAAAAAAAGAATGTAAACAAACCTGCATTCTTCATATATTTTTTTTTCATCGGTTTCCCTGTTTAACCACCTCCATATCGGGCCTATTCTGACACTTCTCTCCTACATGTAATAATCATCATTCTTTTGCTAGAAAATTACGCTGTACCCCCAAACATTATATATGTTTTTTTAGCAGACACCCTAGGGAATAAAATGGCGGTCATTGCAACATTATATCCCGCACGGTATTTACGCAATCATTTTTCAAACGCCTTTTTTTTGTAAAAATTTGTTTCATGAATTAAAAAAATAACAAAACAGTAAAGTTAGCCCAATTTTTTTTGTATTATGTGAAAGATTATGTTACACTGAGTAAATAGATACCCAACATGTCACGCTGTAATTATGCGCACACTCATGGAATGGCGCCAAACTTCGGTACTTAAAAATCTCCATAGGCAACGCTTTATATTTTTTTTTACAGGTTACCAGTTTAGATTTACAGAAGGAGATCTAGTGCTTGATTCGTTGCTGGCACTCTAACGCACGCGGCGATACCTCACTTATGTGGTTTAAACGGCGTTTACATATGTCGGCGGAACTTACGTGTGCGTTCACTTCTGCATGCGAGCTATCGGGGACAGGGGCGTTTAATTTTTTTTTTTATCTTTTATTAATTTTTTTGACTTTTTTATTTATTTTTACACTTTAAAAAATAAAATAAAAAAAAATTCCACTTTTATTCCCATTACAAGGAATGTAAACATCCCTTGTAATAGGAAATGTGTGTGACAGGTCCTCTTTAAGGAGAGATGCGGGGTCAATAAGACCTCATATCTCTCCTCCAGGCTGGAAACCATGAGATCGGTGAAAAAAAAATTCACCGATCTCATTATTGGTGGCTTACAGCAGCAATCGTGGCTTTGTTTACTTACAGGGATCCGGGCGTGACGTCATCACACCGTGCCCGGGTCCTCCGACGGTCATAGAGATGACTGGTGACCATCTGGTCACCAGTCATCTCTATGCTTCCTGCCGACGCCGATGATTCGTTCTCCGAGCCCCGGAAGGCACGGGAGAGCCCGGAGAAGCACCGGATGGCGACGGGAGGGGGGGATGTCCCCTCCCGCGGCCTGTAAAAACGATCAAGCGGCGGAACCGCCGCTATGATCATTCTTAGATTGTGCAGAATCGCCGGCTTAACAAGAGGATATTTGGATGATGCCTCTGGCTGCAGGCATCATTCAGATATCCACCCGCAAAGCCCAGGCCGTCAATTGACGGCCACTTAGGATGGTAGATCCCATCTCAGGCCGTCAATTGTATATGGCTGGGTATTGAAGTGGTTAAAGGAATGGAACATGTTGCTTTTGGTAAACAGGAAGGAATATGCAAAAGCAAAAAAGAAGAAAAAAAAATTATTGTAGACAAATTTATTTTTTTACTTTTTGAAAAGAAAGAACAGTTTAACCACTTGATACCCGCACACCATCATATGACGTCCTGGGCTTTGCGGGGGGATATCTCAATGATGCCTGCACCCAGAGGCATCATTGAGATATAATTTTTTAGTGGCGGCGATCCTGCGCACCGTAAGAACGATCATAGCGGCGGTTCTGCCGCTAGGTCATTCTTACAGGCGGCGGGAGGGGACATCCTCCCGCCGCCATCCGGTGCTTCTCCGGGCTCTCCCGTCCCATTGGGGGCCCGAAAAGTTGATCGCCGTCCGCCGGATGTTTGCCATAGAGATGACTGGTGACCAGATGGTCACCAGTCATCTCTATGACCGTCGGAGGCCCGGGTGCGATGTGATGACGTCACGCCCGGGTCCCCGTAAGTAAACAAACCGCAATTGCGGCTAGTTTGAATGAGATCTGTTAATTTTTTTTTTTTCACGATCTCATTCTTTCCAGCCTGGAGGAGAGATGTGGGGTCTTATTGACCCCGCATCTCTCCTTAAAGAGGACCTGTCACACACATTTCCTATTACAAGGGATGTTTACATTCCTTGTAATAGGAATAAAAGCGATTGAAAAAAAAATATGTAAAATAAAAAAAGTGTAAAAAATAAATAAATAAGTAAAATAAAAAATAAATAATAATAATATATTTTAAATGCCCCTGTCCCTGGTAGCTCGCGCTCAGAAGCGCACGCACACGTAAGTAAACGTCGTTCAAACCCCACATGTGAGGTGTCGCCGCGTGCGTTAGAGCGTGTGCAACAATTCTAGCACTAGACCTCCTCTGTAACTCTAAACTGGTAACCTGTAAAAATGTTAAAGTGTCGCCTATGGAGATTTTTAAGTAACGAAGTTTGGCGCCATTCCATGAGTGTGCGCAATTTTAAAGCGTGACATATTAGGTATCTATTTACTCGGCGTATCATCTTTCATATTTTATCAAAAAATTGGGCCAACGTTAATGTTTTGTTATTTTTTCATTTATGAAACCATTTTTTTTACAAAAAAAAAGCAGTTTGAAAAATTATTGGGCAAATACGGTGCAAGATAAAAAGTTGCAATGACCGCCATTTTATTCCCTAGGGTGTCTGCTAAAAAAACATATATGTTTGGGGGTTCCGAGTCATTTTCTAGCAAAAGAATGATGATTTGTACATGTAGGAGAATAGGCCCGGGAAAGAGGTGGGTTTTAAAGCCCTGTATTGAAGTGGTTAAAGATGGAGGCAAAAGACATACACTATATTGTCAAAAGTATTGGGACGCCTGCCTTTACACACACTATTGAGTTGGCCTTTGCATCTATAACAGCTTTATCTCTTCTGGGAAGGCTGTCCACAAGGTTTAGGAGTGTGTCTATGGGAATGTTTGACTATTCTTCCAGAAGCGCATTTGTGAGGTCAGGCACTGATAATGGACGAGAAGGCCTGGCTCACAGTCTCCACTCCAATTCATCACAAAGGTTTTTTATCTATTGAGGTCAGGACTCTGCAGGCCAGTCAAGTACCTTCAAACAGCCTCAACTATCCCGGGAAAAACCTGCTTCATTTCTTGCGGACAAATAAATTTAATTTATTATAGGTACTTCCATAGCGCCATCAACTTACGCAGCGCTTTACATATACAGTAGTGGTGCAACGGATCGTCATTGATCCATGATCTGAACTGGTCAACATGTTTAGATCGGCACACCACGTGATCCGTGGATTGAGCTCCGCTGCCTTGGCCATAGGAAAGGCCGCGACTTCAGCCTAGCTCCGGAGTGTCGGCCATCTTGGTACACCCGGCGGCGGCCTAGGTATACAGTGGGGGAGATGTGGATATTACAGTTGGGCGAGGGGAAATGTGGATATTACAGTGGGGAGGGGGAGAAGATGTGGATATTACAGTGGGGAGGGGGAGAAGATGTGGATATTACAGTGGGGAGGGGGAGAAGAGAGAGAGATGTGGATATTACAGTGGGGAGGGGGAGAGATGTGGATATTACAGTGGGGAGGGGGAGAGATGTGGATATTACAGTGGGGAGGGGGAGAGATGTGGATATTACAGTGGGGAGGGGGAGAGATGTGGATATTACAGTGGGGAGGGGGAGAGATGTGGATATTACAGTGGGGAGGGGGAGAGATGTGGATATTACAGTGGGGAGGGGGAGAGATGTGGATATTACAGTGGGGAGGGGGAGAGATGTGGATATTACAGTGGGGAGGGGGGAGAGATGTGGATATTACAGTGGGGAGGGGGAGAGATGTGGATATTACAGTGGGGAGGGGGAGAGATGTGGATATTACAGTGGGGAGGGGAGAGATGTGGATATTACAGTGGGGAGGGGGAGAGATGTGGATATTACAGTGGGGTGGAGAGAGATGTGGATATTACAGTGGGGGGAGAGAGATGTGGATATTACAGTGGGGGGAGAGAGATGTGGATATTACAGTGGGGGGGAGAGAGATGTGGATATTACAGTGGGGGGAGAGAGATGTGGATATTACAGTATTACAGTGGGGGGAGAGAGATGTGGATATTACAGTGGGGGGAGAGAGATGTGGATATTACAGTGGGGGGAGAGAGATGTGGATATTACAGTGGGGGGAGATAGATGTGGATATTACAGTGGGGGGAGAGAGGTGTGGATATTACAGTGGGGGGGGGGGAGAGATGTGGATATTACAGTGGGGGGGGGGAGAGACATGTGGATATTACAGTGGGGGGGAGAGAGAGATGTGGATATTACAGTGGGGGGGGGGGAAGACATGTGGATATTACAGTGGGGGGGGAAGACATGTGGATATTACAGTGGGGGGGGAAGACATGTGGATATTACAGTGGGGGGGGAAGACAAGACATGTGGATATTACAGTGGGGGGGGATGTGGATATTACAGTGGGGGGGGGTGTGGATATTACAGTGGGGATGTGGATATTACAGTGGGGGGAGAGAGAGAGAGATGTGGATATTACAGTGGGGTGGAAGAGATGTGGATTTACAGTGGGGGGGAAGAGATGTGTATATTACAGTGGGGGGGAAGAGATGTGTATATTACAGTGGGGGGGGAGAGAGAGATGTGGATATTATAGTGGGGGGGGGAGAGAGAGATGTGGATATTACAGTGGGGGGGGAGGAGAGAGAGATGTGGATATTACAGTGGGGGGGAGAGAGAGAGAGAGATGTGGATATTACAGTGGGGGGGAGAGAGAGAGAGAGAGAGAGAGATGTGGATATTACAGTGGGGGGGGGGTAGAGAGAGATGTGGATATTACAGTGGGGGGGTAGAGAGAGAGAGAGATGTGGATATTACAGTGGGGGGGTAGAGAGATGTGGATATTACAGTGGGGGGGTGAGAGAGATGTGGATATTACAGTGGGGGGGGGGGGGAAGATGTGGATATTACAGTGGGGGGGGGGGAGAGAGAGAGATGTGGATATTACAGTGGGGGGGAGAGAGAGAGAGAGATGTGGATATTACAGTGGGGGGGAGAGAGAGAGAGAGATGTGGATATTACAGTGGGGGGGTAGAGAGATGTGGATATTACAGTGGGGGGGGGAAGATGTGGATATTACAGTGGGGGGAGAGAGAGATGTGGATATTACAGTGGGGGGGTAGAGAGAGAGAGATGTGGATATTACAGTGGGGGGGTAGAGAGAGAGAGATGTGGATATTACAGTGGGGGGGTAGAGAGATGTGGATATTACAGTGGGGGGGGGGGAGATGTGGATATTACAGTGGGGGGGAGAGAGAGATGTGGATATTACAGTGGGGGGGAGAGAGATGTGGATATTACAGTGGGGGGGAGAGAGATGTGGATATTACAGTGGGGGGGAGAGAGATGTGGATATTACAGTGGGGGGGGGGAGAGAGATGTGGATATTACAGTGGGGGGGGGAGAGAGAGATGTGGATATTACAGTGTGGGGGGGGGAGAGAGAGATGTGGATATTACAGTGGGGGGGGGAGAGAAGAGATGTGGATATTACAGTGGGGGGGGAGAGAGAGATGTGGATATTACAGTGGGGAGAGAGATGTGGATATTACAGTGGGGGGGGGGGGAAGACATGTGGATATTACGTTGGGGGGGGAAGACATGTGGATATTACTGGGGGGGGAGACATGTGGATATTACAGTGGGGAGGGGGAGAGATGTGGATATTACAGTGGGGAGGGGGAGAGATGTGGATATTACAGTGGGGAGGGGGAGAGATGTGGATATTACAGTGGGGAGGGGGAGAGATGTGGATATTACAGTGGAGGGGGAGAGATGTAGATATTACAGTGGGGGGAGATGTGGATATTACTGTGGGGGGATGTGGAGGGATATTACAGTGGGGGGGAGAGATGTGGATATTACAGTGGGAGGGGGGGGGAGACATGTGGATATTACAGTGGGAGGGGGGGGGAGACATGTGGATATTACAGTGGGGGGGGAGATGTGGATATTACTGTGGGGGGGATGTGGATATTACAGTGGGGGGGAGAGATGTGGATATTACAGTGGGAGGGGGGGGGGAGACATGTGGATATTACAGTGGGAGGGGGGGAGACATGTGGATATTACAGTGGGGGGGGGGGAGACATGTGGATATTACAGTGGGAGGGGGGGAGACATGTGGATATTACAGTTGGGCGAGGGGGAAATGTGGATATTACAGTGGGGAGGGGGAGAAGATGTGGATATTACAGTGGGGAGGGGGAGAGATGTGGATATTACAGTGGGGAGGGGGAGAGATGTGGATATTACAGTGGGGAGGGGGAGAGATGTGGATATTACAGTGGGGAGGGGGAGAGATGTGGATATTACAGTGGGGTGGAGAGAGATGTGGATATTACAGTGGGGGGAGAGAGATGTGGATATTACAGTGGGGGGGGGAGAGAGATGTGGATATTACAGTGGGGAGGGGGAGAGATGTGGATATTACAGTGGGGAGGGGGAGAGATGTGGATATTACAGTGGGGAGGGGGAGAGATGTGGATATTACAGTGGGGAGGGGGGGGGAGAGATGTGGATATTACAGTGGGGAGGGGGAGAGATGTGGATATTACAGTGGGGAGGGGGAGAGATGTGGATATTACAGTGGGGTGGAGAGAGATGTGGATATTACAGTGGGGGGAGAGAGATGTGGATATTACAGTGGGGGGAGAGAGATGTGGATATTACAGTGGGGGGGAGAGAGATGTGGATATTACAGTGGGGGGAGAGAGATGTGGATATTACAGTGGGGGGAGAGAGATGTGGATATTACAGTATTACAGTGGGGGGAGAGAGATGTGGATATTACAGTGGGGGGAGAGAGATGTGGATATTACAGTGGGGGGAGAGAGATGTGGATATTACAGTGGGGGGAGATAGATGTGGATATTACAGTGGGGGGAGAGAGGTGTGGATATTACAGTGGGGGGGGGGGGAGAGATGTGGATATTACAGTGGGGGGGGGGAGAGACATGTGGATATTACAGTGGGGGGGGGAGAGACATGTGGATATTACAGTGGGGGGGAGAGAGATGTGGATATTACAGTGGGGGGGGGGGGAAGACATGTGGATATTACAGTGGGGGGGGGGGAAGACATGTGGATATTACAGTGGGGGGGGAAGACATGTGGATATTACAGTGGGGGGGGGGGGAAGACATGTGGATATTACAGTGGGGGGGGGGGGTGTGGATATTACAGTGGGGGGAGAGAGATGTGGATATTACAGTGGGGGGGGGAGAGAGAGATGTGGATATTACAGTGGGGGGGGGAGAGAGAGATGTGGATATTACAGTGGGGGGGGGAGAGAGAGATGTGGATATTACAGTGGGGGGGGGAGAGAGAGATGTGGATATTACAGTGGGGGGGGGGGGGAGAGAGAGATGTGGATATTACAGTGGGGGGAGAGATGTGGATATTACAGTGGGGGGGGGGGAAGACATGTGGATATTACGTTGGGGGGGGGAAGACATGTGGATATTACTGGGGGGGGGAGACATGTGGATATTACAGTGGGAGGGGGGGGAGACATGTGGATATTACAGTGGGGGGGAGAGATGTGGATATTACAGTGGGAGGGGGGGGGGAGACATGTGGATATTACAGTGGGGGGGGGGGAGAGATGTGGATATTACAGTGGAGGGGGGAGAGATGTAGATATTACAGTGGGGGGAGATGTGGATATTACTGTGGGGGGGATGTGGATATTACAGTGGGGGGGAGAGATGTGGATATTACAGTGGGAGGGGGGGGGAGACATGTGGATATTACAGTGGGAGGGGGGGGGGAGACATGTGGATATTACAGTGGGAGGGGGGGAGACATGTGGATATTACAGTGGGGGGGGAGATGTGGATATTACTGTGGGGGGGATGTGGATATTACAGTGGGGGGGAGAGATGTGGATATTACAGTGGGAGGGGGGGGGAGACATGTGGATATTACAGTGGGAGGGGGGGAGACATGTGGATATTACAGTGGGGGGGGGGGAGACATGTGGATATTACAGTGGGAGGGGGGGAGACATGTGGATATTACAGTTGGGCGAGGGGAAATGTGGATATTACAGTGGGGAGGGGGAGAAGATGTGGATATTACAGTGGGGAGGGGGAGAGATGTGGATATTACAGTGGGGGAGGGGAGAGATGTGGATATTACAGTGGGGAGGGGGAGAGATGTGGATATTACAGTGGGGAGGGGGAGAGATGTGGATATTACAGTGGGGTGGAGAGAGATGTGGATATTACAGTGGGGGGAGAGAGATGTGGATATTACAGTGGGGGGAGAGAGATGTGGATATTACAGTGGGGAGGGGGAGAGATGTGGATATTACAGTGGGGAGGGGGAGAGATGTGGATATTACAGTGGGGAGGGGGAGAGATGTGGATATTACAGTGGGGAGGGGAGAGATGTGGATATTACAGTGGGGAGGGGGAGAGATGTGGATATTACAGTGGGGAGGGGGAGAGATGTGGATATTACAGTGGGGTGGAGAGAGATGTGGATATTACAGTGGGGGGAGAGAGATGTGGATATTACAGTGGGGGGAGAGAGATGTGGATATTACAGTGGGGGGGAGAGAGATGTGGATATTACAGTGGGGGGAGAGAGATGTGGATATTACAGTATTACAGTGGGGGGAGAGAGATGTGGATATTACAGTGGGGGGAGAGAGATGTGGATATTACAGTGGGGGGAGAGAGATGTGGATATTACAGTGGGGGGAGATAGATGTGGATATTACAGTGGGGGGAGAGAGGTGTGGATATTACAGTGGGGGGGGGGGAGAGATGTGGATATTACAGTGGGGGGGGGAGAGACATGTGGATATTACAGTGGGGGGGAGAGAGATGTGGATATTACAGTGGGGGGGGGGGAAGACATGTGGATATTACAGTGGGGGGGGGGGGAAGACATGTGGATATTACAGTGGGGGGGGAAGACATGTGGATATTACAGTGGGGGGGGGGAAGACATGTGGATATTACAGTGGGGGGGGGGTGTGGATATTACAGTGGGGGGGTGTGGATATTACAGTGGGGGATGTGGATATTACAGTGGGGGGGAGAGAGAGAGATGTGGATATTACAGTGGGGTGGAAGAGATGTGGATATTACAGTGGGGGGGAAGAGATGTGTATATTACAGTGGGGGGGAAGAGATGTGTATATTACAGTGGGGGGGGAGAGAGAGATGTGGATATTATAGTGGGGGGGGGAGAGAGAGATGTGGATATTACAGTGGGGGGGGGGAGAGAGAGATGTGGATATTACAGTGGGGGGGAGAGAGAGAGAGAGATGTGGATATTACAGTGGGGGGGGGGGTAGAGAGAGATGTGGATATTACAGTGGGGGGGTAGAGAGAGAGAGAGATGTGGATATTACAGTGGGGGGGGTAGAGAGATGTGGATATTACAGTGGGGGGGTAGAGAGATGTGGATATTACAGTGGGGGGGGGGAGATGTGGATATTACAGTGGGGGGAGAGAGAGATGTGGATATTACAGTGGGGGGGGAGAGAGAGAGAGAGATGTGGATATTACAGTGGGGGGGAGAGAGAGAGAGAGAGATGTGGATATTACAGTGGGGGGGGGGGGTTAGAGAGAGATGTGGATATTACAGTGGGGGGGTAGAGAGAGAGAGATGTGGATATTACAGTGGGGGGTAGAGAGAGAGAGATGTGGATATTACAGTGGGGGGGTAGAGAGATGTGGATATTACAGTGGGGGGGGGGGAAGATGTGGATATTACAGTGGGGGGGGAGAGAGAGATGTGGATATTACAGTGGGGGGGGAGAGAGATGTGGATATTACAGTGGGGGGGGGGGGAAGAGAGATGTGGATATTACAGTGGGGGGGAGAGAGATGTGGATATTACAGTGGGGGGGGGGAGAGAGATGTGGATATTACAGTGGGGGGGGGGAGAGAGAGATGTGGATATTACAGTGGGGGGGGAGAGAGATGTGGATATTACAGTGGGGGGGGGAGAGAGATGTGGATATTACAGTGGGGGGGAGAGATGTGGATATTACAGTGGGGGGGGGGGGGAAGACATGTGGATATTACGTTGGGGGGGGAAGACATGTGGATATTACTGGGGGGGGAGACATGTGGATATTACAGTGGGAGGGGGGGAGACATGTGGATATTACAGTGGGGGGGGGGAGAGATGTGGATATTACAGTGGGAGGGGGGGGGAGACATGTGGATATTACAGTGGGGGGGGGGGAGAGATGTGGATATTACAGTGGGGGGGGGGGGAGATGTGGATATTACAGTGGAGGGGGGAGAGATGTAGATATTACAGTGGGGGGGAGATGTGGATATTACTGTGGGGGGGGATGTGGATATTACAGTGGGGGGGAGAGATGTGGATATTACAGTGGGAGGGGGGGGGAGACATGTGGATATTACAGTGGGAGGGGGGGAGACATGTGGATATTACAGTGGGAGGGGGGGAGACATGTGGATATTACAGTGGGGGGGGGGAGATGTGGATATTACAGTGGGAGGGGGAGAGATGTGGATATTACAGTGGGAGGGGGGGGGGAGACATGTGGATATTACAGTGGGAGGGGGGAGACATGTGGATATTACAGTGGGAGGGGGAGAGATGTGGATATTACAGTGGGGGGAGATTTTTTAATTTCTTGGATCCAAAAAAAAACTTGAATTATTGATCAATTGCACCCCTAATATACAGTATATTGCCTTCCAGGAGCTTACAATCTAAAAGGTCCCCAACTCACATTCATACATAAAAGGGCTAATTTAGACAGGATCCATATTGACCTACCAGCATGTCTTTGGAGTGTGGGAGGAAACCAGAGTACCCGGAGGAAACCGGGAGATGCAGGAGGCACAGGGAGAACATGCAAACTCCAGGCAGGTAGCGCCATGGTTGAGATTCGAACCAGTGACCCTAGTGCTACCGGGTAGAAGTCCTAACCACTTAGCCACTGTGTTGCCCAGAGCAAGAACCACCAGAACAAGTCCAGCTGAATGCGACTACTACTAGCCATACCATGGCCTGGATGAATGAGGACCTTCACATACATGCTTTTAATCTCTATTCCGACTCTGCGTGAAGAGATTAGGTTCCCATGCCAATGCTATACAATTGTAAATAAGGGGCCAAATGCATTATGGGGCACATTTCTTCACTTGTGTCATTCACTTGTATGACCAGTTTGTTGCCAATTATAGAAAGATCAGTAGTAATAGTAGCCTAAAAGTACTGCAAAAATAGTGAACACTTGTGGCTATTGCAAATAAACAGGATTGTAAAAAAAAAAAAAAAAAAGGAAAAGTTTGAAAAACTAACCAATTTAAATCTTTACAATTAGATTGCATGATATGATCGACTGTTAAAGAAGAATTATTGTAAAGCTATAAAACCAAATTGGTGATGGAGGCCGACCATACCAGTAAGACTGGGTAATATCATCATGTAAATACCTGTTGATCCTGCCAGTAGAAACACTGGATAGGCACCGCCGTGATAGGGTGACAACATGCTTTTCTCTGCAGTGCAATCACTGCAGTGTTGCCACCCTTAAAGCTAATTATATGTTGGCACCATTGATGGCCATATCAGTGAGTATCTATGCCTAGCTCTGCCAAAAAGCACTTTAGAGTGACATCACATCGCTCTATCTGCAAACATTTGTAAAGGCCTTTCCCACTCCCTCCCAGCACGTCCAGCACTGTGTAGCAGCAGGGTGTGGAGAAATCCAGACTCCCTATTGTATTTACTATTACCCCCTTTTCTTTTTAAAGCATTTAAACATGCCAACTAGCCTTGGAAATGCCACTTCATTCAAAAAATAAAAAATGCGTCCTGCCAAGGTCGTGTGCAGAAGTGCATACGTGAGCAGCGCCTGCATATAAAAAATTCAAACCACAAATGCGAGGCATCGCCGCGATCGGCAGAGCGAGCGCAATAATTCTCGCCCTAGACCTCCTCTGTGACTCAAAAAAATGCAACCTGTAGAATTTTTTAAATGTCGCCTATGGAGTTTAAGGGTAAAATATGGTTGCCATTCCACGAGCGGGCGCAATTTTGGGCTAACTTTACTGTAAATACGTTTTTTTTTTTTTTTTTTAAACCGCGCTTGCAAGACTGCTGTGCAAATACAGTGTGGCAAAATATTGCAAGGACCACCATTTTGTTCTCTAGGTTGTTAGAATTTTATATATATATATATATATATATATATATATATATATATATACTATATATATATATGTAGGGCTGTTACTGATACAAATTTTAGTATGTTCGATTAATCGTTTTTTAATTTTAATCGATTTAAATCGACTAATTTCGATTAATTATAACGCACATACAGATCCAACTACTTTTAGCTGATCTCCTTGCCGGCTGATTCCCAGTGCAGCTACCAACCACTGGAAAAATGGATAGCAGGATACAAAACACACACAAAGGCAGCGCTCGATGGGAATAGCATTAAAACTTTTATAGTCTTCAAGTAGGTAACAAAATAAATATTGCACTGGAGATAAAATCGATGTAGCTACATAAACTGTAAAAATGGTGCGAGTAATACCAAACGGTACCAAAAGCAGTCATAAAAACATGTAGTCATGTATGATACTGGTATAAAAATGTGTACAACGATACCACTGCTGAATCCAGATGAGGAGAGGTTAACATCAGTCCGTCGGCATGTAGATGTCCCATGAAGGGAACTATCACAACTCCCAGTGGATGGTTGTAGAATCCCAGGTTGATAGAGGGAAGTGATAGAGGGAAGTGTAACAGCCCTTGCGTGTGTGGCAGATAATAAGGTCCCACCGGCATGCAGATAGAGGCACAGCAAAGGAGCCCTTCAGATGGACACTGCAAGCCCCGCCGGTCTGTGTCCGTGACATTACTGGATCTCCGACGGAACTCCCCTGAAGGCCCAGAAGCCGGCGGAGAGGCGAGTACCAATCAAAGAATTTTAAATCGATCAAAAATATTTTGATCGATAACAAAAAAATTAAGATTAATCGATTAAATTAAAAGTTAATTTGCACAGCCCTAATATATATATTATATATATATATAATATATATATATATATATATAATATATATTATATATATTTATAATAAAGTTTATATATATATATATTTATATATAAAAAGTATATATATTTTATATAATATATATATATTATATATATATATAATATAATAATTTTAATATATATATATATATATACTATATAATATATTATATATATATATATATATAAATTATATATATATTATATAAATGTTTGGGGGGTTCCAAGTAATTTTCTCTAGCAAAAAAATAAAAATAAATTGTTTTTAACTTGTGAACAACAAATCTCAGAAAGAGGCTTGGTCCTTAAGCGGTTAAGGCAGCTCTCATTGATCAACATGGGATTTCACGTGTCTTTCGACTTGGGGTCTCACAGACTTTTTTTTTTTTTGAAGTCACAATGTAGAGAATAAGATTTCCTATCATCTGTGCCCAGTCTTGCCACACAGAGTTAATCCAGCGCTAAGCCATCCTCTTTTTATTGTTCAGTGAAATAAAACAGACTTCCAGATAAAGACCAAAGTCCTTGCTTGAGTGACAGGTTATTTACATATCTTGTGCACTAGCTTGCAGACATGCACAGCTTCTTGTCTATGTATATTCTGATGGCTGTTTACACTGAACTGTGGATCACCCGATATTTTGAAAACATTTAATCAAAACACAGGAAAGACAGCCAATCATGCGAGAGCTGGAGGGGAGGGGAGAGGGATGTGAATTGTGCACTTTACAGAAGCTGTGCATGTCTGCAAGCTAGTGCACGAGCTATGTAAATAACCTGTCACTCAAGCAAGGACTTTGGTTTTTACCTGGAAGTCTGTTTTATTTCACTGAACAATAAAAAAGAGGATTGCTGAGCACTGGATTAACTCTGTGTGGCAAGACTAGGCGCAGATGATAGGAAATCTTATTCTCTACATTATGACATTAAAAAAAAAAAAAAAAAAAAAACAATACAATAGCGACAATTTTGAAAATAAATAAAATAAAATGTATTCATCAGTTTAGGCCTATATGTATTCTGCTACAAATTTTGGGTAAATATAAATCGCAATAAGCGTATATTGATTGGTGTGCGCAAAAGTTATCGCATCTACAAAATAAGGGGGTATGAAAAAGTGCGAGTATGGCCTCACTTAGGACTAGTTAATAGGGTAATAGAGTACCATCATCCAAGTATTGATGAGACACATACCCGCCCAGTTGAGGTGTGGACTATCTCGGTACAAAATAGGTCAGGATAAACAATATAATAAATAAGAAATTAATTTATTAAATAAAACTGTTGCATTAAAAACAATAGTGTACATCAAAAGATTGGTCGATTCTCTACTAGTTTCGCGGGATGTCCGCTTCTTCAGGAGAACCAATCCAAAGTGTAACGAAGCAGGCGCGGAGCCAGGTCTGCCCAATAGGTGATCCCCCTGCAGCGAACGTGGGGGATGGTAAGTGGGTCTCACAACCGATCGTATCCACGGATGCATGGGGGGCCAGCAGCCAAGGTGGTGGCAAAGGGTAGGTCCCGATGGTGGGTGGGAAACAACTGGGTTGGCTGAGGACAAGGCAAGGAGCTGGTGCAGGCATATGAGCGGGGCCAAGTACGGGGACAGGGTCCGGTGTAACTGGTGCGTGGCCAGTATACTGTCACTCATGGAGGTATCCATGGACGTGGCAATGCACGGTAGTGCATGGACAATTCTAGCTCCCGTACGGATCCCCGCTGTGCCGTGGGCAGCAGCCTAGCTGTGTCAGCGATCTCGCACAGGCTGGCTTATGTGAGTGACACAGCTAGGCTGCTGCCCACGGCACAGCGGGGGATCCGTACGGGAGCTAGAATTGTCCATGCACTACCGTGCATTGCACACGTCCATGGATACCTCCATGAGTGACAGTATACTGGCCACGCACCAGTTACACCGGACCCTGTCCCCGTACTTGGCCCGCGCTCTATATATGCCTGCACCAGCTCCTTGCCTTGTCCTCAGCCAACCCCAGTTGTTTCCCACCCACCATCGGGACCTACCTTTGCCACCACCTTGGCTGCTGGCCCCCATGCATCCGTGGATACGATCGGTTGTGAGACCCACATACCATCCCCCCACGTTCGCTGCAGGGGGGATCACCTATTGGGCAGACCTGGCTCCGCGCCTCCCTGCTTCGTTACACTTTGGATTTGGTTTCCTCCTGAAGAAGCGGACATCCCGCGAAAATAAGGGGTTAGATTTATGCCTTTTTATTTTAATTGGCATTTTTTTTGCTAGCAAATAGCAGTGATCTGCGTTTTTTAGGCAGGACCTGCGACATTGCAGGCGAAATAAAAAACAAAAAATGTATTCATCCAGTTTAGGTCCGATATGTATTCTTACTGCTACAAATTTTTGGTAAATATAAAAATTGCAATAAGCTTATATTGATTTGGTTTTGCACAAAAGTTTATCACGTCGTACAAAATAGGGGATAGATTTATGGCATTTTTATTATTATTATTTTTTGCTAGTAATGGCGGTGCTGTCACTGTGGGGAACGATTGTGGGGGGGGGGGGGGGCACACAGAGTCGCCCCACCTGCTGGCCAGTGTGCACCCCACAAAAGCGAGATCCCGAGCGCCGACGAGTAACACCTACAGCGATTCGCGGGATTGTTCCACCTTCCGCAGTTATGACAGGTGGCTGGTCAGCAAGCGGTTAAGATCACAACAACTCCATAGCCTCTAACTTTATGAGATGTGAATGAAGGGATTCCTTTTTTAAAAACATATTTTTTTACAGCGGGGTTGTATACGGCGTTTAGAGTTTAGTGCAAATATGCCAAAATCGTATAGTTAAAGAGTAAAATTGTTTATTGAATTTAATGAATCAAGAAAAAAAAAAAAGGGAAGGGAGCTGGGGAGGAGGGGAGAGGGACTCAGTTTCAGAAGAGGCATAGTTGGCGTCTACTTTTCACACACTCCTTTAAATCCGTCTCCGATTGTGGAATGATCAGTACTGCGCAGTGATTGTTTCAGTTCACGCCTGCTATTCATCAAGCCTGGGGTTCTTTCAATCTTTAACCAAACTGCTTTTTCCACTTTTGAGTCAACAAACACATAAAAGGTGCAGAAACAAGAATCTCTCCACACCTATATCCACCTTACCACAATCTCTGGACTAGTTATGGGTCATTCCTAAACACAGTGTAGAGAGCTTACTATTCTGGATCCCGATAGGCCCCCCTTTCACACAGTCCTGATGTTGGTCAGCAGGGGATCCGCGGAAAAAAATTCCCTGCTGAATCAGTAGTGAATGGATGTCACATTTTTAGCAGTAAAAAAACAGGAGTTCAAGCCGCAGTTTTACCACTCCCTGATCACCCACCTAAGGTCAAAAATACACAGACGGGCGCGTTTGGTTACACGTCACGGTCGCAATGTTTTGAAACACGCCAAATTTAATGCTGTTTATGGCGTTGACAAGCAGGACTTGTCAAATTTCAGTCATTCAAGTCAATGGGAGCACACGCCCTGAACCTTGGGCCCAAACGTTTGCATACCTCCCAACCTTTTTGGATTAGCAACAACCCATTAGCACAGTGCTTCTCAAAATAGTGGGGCGCGCCCCCCAGGGGGGCCGCGAGGCTCCGTAAAGGGCTCGTTTTTAACTACTTGCCCGACGGCCGTTACGACTTTGTACCCGGCCGCAGCGCAGCCCTGAATCCCCAAGCGCTCGCGCTCCCAAGCGCGCAGCGGGGAACTCCTGTGCTGGCCCGTGTCCCTCGGACACAGCCAAACACAGATCGCGGTAAATAGCCAATCACAGCGGCTATTTACAGCGCGATCTGGTGCGGCTAATGGGAGATGATCCCATATGTAAACATATGAGAAACATCTCTCATTGCCGACTCTCCGCCTCCCTCACACTACAGGACAGCGCGTGTCAGAGGAGAGAGGGGGATGAGAGAACGAGAGAGAAGAAAGAGAGGAGGAGTAACTGAGAGCGACTTGAAAAAAAAAAAAGGTAACAAATCAGTGCCCCAGGATCACCTGTGGCCCCCCAGTACCCAAAGTGCCCCACCAGTACCACAGTGTGCCCACCAGTACCACAGTGTGCCCCCCAGTACCACCGGTGTGCCCACCAGTACCACCGTGCGCCCACCAGTACCACAGTGTGCCCCCCATGTGCCCACCCAAGTACCACCGTGTGCCACACCAAGTACCACAGTGTGCCCCCCAGTACCACAGTGTGGCCCCCAGTAGTTCCACAGTGTGCCCCCCAGTACCCACAGTGTGCCCCCCAGTACCACAGTGCGCCCACCCAGTACCACACGTTGCGCCCACCGTACCATCCGTCGCGCCCCACACAGTACCCACCGTGCGCCCACAGTACCACCGTGATGGGGGGGCATGACAGAAAAATAATTGAGAAGCACTGCATTAGCAAAAGGATGTAGTCATAGGACCCACCCCCTGGCCAAGCCCCCTTTAAAAAGGAGAATTAGGAACTACACTGCATCTGAGCGCCAAAAAATGCTATTTAATTTTAATGTTAACTGTGTTGCAGCCCCAGAAGATTTTACCCCCTTCTGAAACAGAGCACTTTTTGCGATACGGCAATGCGCCACGTTAAACTAACCAAACAAAATTTGCATCCTTTTTTTCCCCACAAATAGAGCTTTCTTTTGTTGGTATTTGATTATGTGTTTGACATTTTTTTTTTGTATAATGTGAAAGATGATGTTACGCTGAGAAAAAAGATACTAAACATGTCACGCTTTGAAATTGTGCACACTTGTGGAATGGCGACAAACCACAGTACCTAAAAATCTCCATAGGCGACACTTAAAATAAAAAAATAAATGTAACGGCTACCAGGTTAGAGTTGGAGGTCTAGTGCTAGAATTCTTGCTTTCGCTCCGACGATCGCAGCAATACCTCACATGTGCGATATGAACACCGTTTTCCTATGCGGGCGTGAATTACGTGTGCGTTTTTCTTTATTTTTTTTACATTGCGTTTTAAATAAATAAATGTGGGATCACTTTTATCGCTGTCACAAGGAATGTAAACATCCCTTGTGACACGAATAGGTGGGGACAGGTACCCTTTATGGAGAGGTCGGAGGTCTAAAAGGACTTCAAAGTATTCAGATAGAAAAAAACGGCGATTCTGAATACTGTCATTTATTTTTTAACATTGGCAGCAGAGTAAACCGTGTTTACATGCAGGAGACTGGATCAAAGCCGTTTCCGGCTGCCGTCCAGTCTGTTTCTAGCCGGTGGAACTGCCAGATCGCGGACCGGGTTTGCCAGTGGGATGGGAGGCCCAGTAAGAGTAGCGGAAAGGGGGTGGGGCGGGGTGGGGATGTCCCCTCTAGCTTGTCCGGTATAACAGCCAACCAGCTTTTAGCTGCATCGGTTTTTATGCTTGAAGAGCCGACCACCCGCTCTAAAAAAAAAAAAAAAAAAACAGTACCGGGATAATGCCTGCAGCTACAAGCATCACATATAACCCCCTAACGCCGAGGCCGCATATATGCGAACGCTCAGTGCTAAGGGGTTGAATATGGCCCTCGTCAAAGATAATAACTAGGGTTGTCTAGATACCGATACTAGTATCGGTATCGGGACCAATACCGAGTATTTGCGGGAGTACTTGTACTCGCACAAATGCTCCCGATGCCTGAATAGAATACTTTTTTTGTATTTATCAACATGTTCTGTGAAAATTCTTTGAGTTTTTTACTACTGCGTGACAAGCAAATAGAACATTTTTATTCATTTTTACTCATTTTTATTCTTTTATAAGGTCTTGAGTTAGAGTTCTTCATAATTCTAAAGAAAATATCCTTAGTCTGTATTGTGGTTTGAAAACTGTCACATGACATTTAAAAAAAGTATCGGTATTCGGTATCGGCGACTACTTGAAAAAAAGTACCGGTACTTGTACTCGGTCCTAAAAAAGTGGTATCGGGACAACCCTAACAATAATAATAATAATAATAATAATAATAATGACTAAGGCAAATTCAATAAAATTTTAACAAAAAAGAAAAATGCAACAACATTTTTTAGTAATTTTTTTTTTTTTTTTTTTTTGTAACCACTTGACCACCGGGCCTATTTTGGCACTTCTCTCCTTCATGTAAAAATCTAATTTTTTTTGCTAGAAAATGAATCAGAACCCTCAAACATTATATATTTACATCCTAGGGAATAAAATGGCAGTCATTGCAACTTTTTTTCTCGCACGGTATTTGCGCAATAATTTTTCAAACTCCTTTTTTTGGGGGAAAAAAATAAAAAAAAACTGTTTCGTGAATTAAAAAAATAACAAAAAACAGTAAAGTTAGCCATTTTTTTTTTTGTATAATGTGACAGATGATGTTACGCCGAGTAATCGGATACCCAACATGTCACGCTTTAAAATTGCGCACACTCATGGAATGGAGCCAAACATCGGTACTTCAAAATCTCCATAGGCAACGCTTAAATTTTTTTTACAGGTTACTATTTTCGAGTTACAGGGGAGGTCTAGTGCTAGAATTGTTGCACACGCTCTAACGCACGCGACGATACCTCACATGTGGGGTTGAAACGGCGTTTACATATGTGGGCAGGACTTGCATTGTAAACATCCCTTGTAATAGGAATCAGTGTGACAGGTCCTCTTTATGGAGAGATGTGGGGTCAAAAAGACCCCACATCTCTCCTCCAGGCTTACAAGCATGAAAATCGTTGAAAAAACATTCACCGCTCTCACACCGACAGCCGCGATTGCGGCTTTGTTTACTTCTGAGTAACCCGGGCGTAATGTAATAACGTCGCGCCCGGACCTCCGACGGTCATCGAGATGACTGGTGACCATCTGGTCACCAGTCACCTCTATGCTTCCCCAGCCAGCGCCGGCCGATTCGCTCTCCGGGCCCCCGATGGCACGGGAGAGCCTGGAGAAGCACCGGATGGCGGCGGGAGGTAGGGACCCCCCTCCCGCCACCTATAAGAACGATCAAGCGGCGGAACTGCAGGCATCATTCAAATATCACTGCACAAACAGAGGACGTATTTTCTAGTACTACTGCGGTGGGCAAGTGGTTAAATGATGGCTTTTGCAACCAAATCAAGCTTTATTTGTCAAATAATACAAGACATTTATACGTTTCTAGAAGCAATAATGCCCCATTGGATTTATTTTTCTTTATAAAATATTATGCCAATTTGCTGAATAGCACGCATGCTGGTACTTAAATACAGCCCAGACTGACAAAGGCTGTTCACCTTCCTGCCTATCTAAAACTGCCGTGACCGAGGTCATCTATATTTATAATCACTGAATGCCTCTCTAATCAGCCTCACTTTCCTTATTTAAAATCAGTTTCAACACAGACGCAATTCGCTCCCAAGGAATAAATGCACTCCAAAAGTTTTGAGTAAACCAGAAGGAAAATAAAGCTTAGATTTCATTTGGACAAAAAACACAAATGATTGAATGATCACAGCCCCAGAAAATAAAAAGCAGCACCAAATGGTACACCTGATGTCCGATTCTGTCGCCCGCAGGCTCATCGCTCCGCTACAGTCGACGTTCCCCTTCCAAGTTAAATGATGCCGAGATCATTCAACTTAGTTCAGGATGTCAAGGCCTCCCAGGAGTATACTGTAGGGCAGGGCTCAAAATTTCAAGTTCTGAGCTACTAGCTAGGCCTCAATGGCTACTCGCCACCAGTTTCCCCGCCCAACCCCTACCCTGTCCTGCCCCTAATCCCACCCCTAAACACGCCCTCATATTATCTCATGAAATTACACTTAAATGTTCTATGCAGAATTAAAGGATCACTAAAGGAAAAAAAAATGTTTGCTGAAATGACTGTTTAAAGGGTATAGAGACATAAAAGTTAACCGATTCCTTTTAAAAATGATTAAAAATAGATCAAAATTAATCATATAATGTGCCTCTAGTTTCACTTTCGTTTTTAAAAAGGTTTTGTGTTTATGTTTAGTAGAAAGAGAGACAGAACAAAAACAAACAAATCCAGGGCTGTGTTTTTTTTAAAATTAATCTGATTGGGTCTGAGGAGTTTTAGAGACACAGCTTGGACCACAGTGAAAAGCTGCCATGAGATTTTTCATAAGGAGCCAGACAAGCAGGAAGTGTGGAGATCAGAGAAGTATTACAGCTACTTCAAAGCAAAAACGAACAATGAGAACATAAAAACAGCACTGCATTAAGGTAAAGGAAGCTATTTAAAAAAAAAAATTCCTTTAGTGATCCTTTAGGTTTAGAAAAATATTAACAAAAACAACTTTATCCCATACCCAAAAATTCAGCCTGTCTGTGTCTGCCAGTGCAGCATGTGTCCCCGGTCCTCAGTGCAGCATGTGTCCCCCCCCCCCCCGTTTCAGCCTGCATCGCGTCCGCAGGCTACCGACCATCTCCCGCATCGCGTCCGCAGGCTACCGACCATCTCCCGCATCGCGTCCGCAGGCTCCGACCATCTCCCGCATCGCGTCCGCAGGCTCCGACCATCTCCCGCATCGCGTCCGCAGGC
>CM056060.1:44309840-44319840 GCA_029574335.1 Rana kukunoris | reverse complement strand
TGGCGTCGGGTCAGCGTCGGCTTTTTCCGTCGCTTACGTCGTTTTACTAACTCGTTCGCGAATAGGGACTTGCGTAGTGACGCTCACGTCGCTTTGACGTCGGTTTCAACGCCGCTTCCCGACGTGAGCTGGAGCATGCGCACTGGGCTATTTCCCCGGCCGGCGCATGCGCAGTTCGTTCGACACGGGGGCGCGCTTAATTTAAATACAAGCCGCCCCATTTGAATTGCGCGGGTTTACGCTTGGCGATTTACGAGACGCCGGCGAAAACTACGGAGCAAGTGCTTTGAGAATAAAGCACTTGCTCTAGTACGCAGCGGCGGCGTAGTGTAAAATGGCTTACGCTACACCGCCGAAAATATATGAGAATCTGGCCCCAGGTCAGTGTTCGTGCAGAGCCTATGCCACAATGCCACTGAGTGGGAGAGAGTGGGTGCCAGGTCGAGCTCCTAACGTTTTTAGTTGGCCCCTAGATTCAAAGCACAAGCCATGTCATAGAAGGCCTCTACATAGAGGACCTGAATAGACAAAGTCGCTAACTTTTTTTTTTTTAACACCAGGGGGAGCCAGTGCTGTTAAGGGGTCATGCTGCCTTGCGGTTGGCTGCACATTGTCGACTCCTGACCGTCTTTAGAGACATTGAGCTATTCGTGACAAGCCCCAAAACAAAGACAGTGGTGTATATTTGCCCTGACGCAGCATATATACATATTGCTGTTGTAAAGGTGTTAAACTCTTGTTTTTATGTACTGTTGTAAAGATAAAAAGGTAGAAGAGGGCAGCCATATTGGCATACGTAGCTTCTGCTTCCTTTGTAATAGGGACAATATACTTCTATCATTTGTGACTTCTGTCTGATTAACAACAATAGACTCTCTGCAGTTTTAAATTTTGTCAAATGCCTTTCAATACTCATAGTAGCCTGGGATGGTGTTTACCTAGTGATGTGAGGACGATCAGAGCAGCATTTGTTATTAAAATGTTTGTGGGCCCTGGATGCACAGGTGCATTTCCATAATCTATGACAGGTTGAAATATGTTGCGGCTGGACACTGAAGCGGGTGGTACTTGGGTTTAGGGCTGTATTCTTCAACCCATTGGCGCCGGCGCCTCCCCACCCTTTAAGGGCGGCTTTTCGGATGCTGGGATACAGGGCAGGGTTCATGATCATATGAACGCCATAATAGGCTGTCAGAGTGGTCACATGATTGGAAAGCTCCTGATTGCTACTTTCCATTAGCCGCGCGCTCTCCGCATAGCTGTACTTACATTCTGGTATGCAAATATGCGGCCGCTTGGCAGTAAGGCCCACCAGCCGAGAGGGCCGCATATTTGCATACGGTCTGCGCTAAGAGGTTAAAGGGGTGTTCCAGCCAAAATTTTGTTTATTAAAAGTCAGCAGCTACAAAAAGTGTAGCTGCTGGCTTTTAATAAACACTCACTTACCTGGTCCTGCGTTCCAGCGACGCGCCGACCGGGGCTCCGCTCCTCTCCCCCCCTCCCCAGCCGGCGTCTCCATCTCCACTGCGGGCACCCAGCCGTGACAGCCTTCGGCTTCACGGCCGGGCACCCACTGCGCATGCGCGAGCCGTACTGCGCATGCGTGCGCGGCGCGGCTCGCCGCTGATTGGAGAGGCGATCGCATGGGACCTGTCAGTGTCCCATGTGATCGCCTACAGGGAGGGGGCTGGTGTAGGCGATTAAGCTTAATCGCCTAACCAGCCCCTCGGCGGAAGCAGGAAGTGGGACAGGAAGTCCCACTCCTACTGAAGCCCCCACTCCCCCCCCCAAAAAAATTACATGCCAAATGTGGCATGTATGGGGGTGAGGAGTGGGTTAAGAAAAGGTCATTTTTTGTGGGTGGAACACCCCTTTAAGGGCTGTATGACTAATACATTCCGGGCATTATAATTTTTCTTTAATTTTGACAAATCCTTGGCGCAACCAAATAAACGATAAATAAAATGTAAAACGTGACAATGAATACCTAAACCAGCTGCAAAATCTAAAGTCACAATACACAAAACGCAGAACAAAAAAGGGAAAAATGATTCTGTGCAGTATGATTTACAAAAGTGAGTGCATTAAATAACGTCCAAAAAAGCACAAAAGAAAAAAAATTCTATCAACTTATTTATGATATAGTGATCTATAAATGAATATTCTTTCCATGCCTTCACCCAACAGTTTTGTGCTCTCAGAACTCTCATCTTAAAGAAGTGAATATCAAGTCTTCAAAGATATAGAGGGTTATCCAACCTTCCGGCTCCAACCAGTTATATCACCACAGGTTCCTCTTTATGGTGTGTTAACAACTTCCTGATATACAGATAGTGCAGACATCCAGGCTCCACAACACCAAACTTTAAAAACTTCCACCATATGTAAAGTAAAGTAGCAATTTATTGTAGGCAAATGGGTGCTTATATCAAACAAATATTAAAATCACGACGTCTGAGCACAATCTCGAGTTACTTCCGAATCACAACCATCTCCAGCCATACCCTACGCGTTACGTCACAACACGTGACTGCATCAGGGGAACCAGGTTGGCTGTTAAACGTTAGTATTTATACTCTAGGAACAGGAAGTGTTTTCTTAGCAGAGGCTGCTGGCTAATCCATCTATGGCAGGGTGTAGAGGGTTAACTGGCTCCTTCCTGGATGGGGATTAGGTTGGTGTCTCTCTCATTTAGTCAGCGAGGTGGATATCCGCAGTGAGGTGGATATCTCTGCTCCCACCTCCGTCTGTCACCGATACTGGCCTCACCGCCTCCTGTCTGCCCGGTCTGACTGAATGAGAGAGACGGCCAACCTCAACCCCATCCAGGAGGGATCCCGCCACCCTCTACACCCCGCCATGAATACTATCATTTAACAGCCAATTCAGTAGCACTAAGAAAGTCACTGGTTGTGACGCAACGCGTAGGACGTGGTTGGAGATGGTCATTAACTGGACGTGAGAAGGTGCTCCCTTACACTATATATAGTGTAAGGGGTTAGCTCAGTAGCGGGTGTGTGTGACCCCCCCTGGGTGTGTTCACTACACACTGAACTATACAGATAGACAGCCGAGGACGGTTGAAAACAAAGATTATGATTTATTCTTCCATATTGCTAGAAACAAGTGCAAGCATCCAAACAGCATAAACAAAACATAAAATAAACCATGGCCACTTGGGGCGTCTACCTTCACCACACAGGAACCTATCTATGGAGTCTGGCACAGCCTACTGATGGGCAGACACTGCTGGTCATACAGCAGAAAAACAAATAGTCTTTTTTGATTTTTATCACACAGAAAAATCAACAACCACCTCACCTCTTCAGAAGCCTTTCTCAGCTCACTGCTCTCCTTAACTCAAAAAAGCCTCAGGATGCAGCAATCAGTAGTCATCCCTCTGGATAACTTTTAGAGGCCTTAATTGCCTCATTCTGAACAGCTGAAGTTTTCCAACGCCCTTAAACCTTTCTGGCTATTTCTGCAGCCGACACCTGATAGTAATTGGTAAATTGTCTAAACAAGGCAGAAATGTATCTCCCGTCTGTGACAACACCCACAGATTTACCTGATTTCCTGTCACAATAGGCAAATCCACTTTGCACTACAAGTGCACTTCCTGTAGATCTGAGGGGGACAAAAAAAAAAAAACAGCATTTTTTGCTTGTACATGATTGGATGATACAAAACAGCAGAGCTTCCCCTCATTTTAGATCTTCCCCTCAGATCTAAAGCAATTGCACTTACAAGTGCACTTGTAGTGCAAAGTGAATTTGCCTTTAGTAAAATCAACCCCTATATGCTTTATAGCAGAATGTAAAAAAAAAATTATTTTCCAAAATTTTCGGTCTTATTTTTGTTCATCATGCGCAGAAAAAAAAAAAAAAACAAACACAACACGCAGTGGTGATTAAAGACCACAAAAGTTTTTTTCCCCCTGAATATAGAAGGGTCTTTATGGAGATGTAGTATTTTGCAAATTAGCTGCTTTAGTAATTAGAATTATAATGGACATCTCAGTTATTAATAGGCATTCAGGCTGATTGTATTTGTTTTTTGTGTGGGGATTTTTTTTTTCTTCTTTCTGGGTTTTGTGAAAAAATTAGAAATGAATAAAAAATATATTGGAATAAAAAAAAAAAAACACCAAAAGAAAAGCTCTATTTGTGGCAAATATTAGGGCACAGAGTTGCATGACCAGGCAAGTGTCAGTTAAAGTAACGCAGTGTCATATTGCAAAAAGTGGCCTGGTCATGAGGGCTGGGGGGTGGGGGGGGTTTTGGAGCTGAAGTGGTTAAGAACAAATCACAATGCACATTACCCAAGCACTGCGGTAACAAACTGAATAAAGCCTGTGAAGTATATGGCCACCAAGTGCGTTATTTACCAAAACGCATTAATAAAATGTATCGTGTAAAGCAAGGGTCTCCAAACTATGGCCCTCCAGCTGTTCAGGAACTACAATTCCCATCATGCCTAGTAATGTCTGTGAATGGCAGATTTTTTTACAATGCCTCATGGGGAAGTGTAGTTCTGCAGCAGCTGGAGGGCCGTAGTTTGGGAAATCCCTGGTGGTAAAGGAAATAAATACGGGGACTAGGTCAGACTATACCAATGTTTAGGGTGTGGGAAACAATGGCATGGGATTCAAAAAGGACTTGTGACCCGGTCGTTCTGCCTCCCACTGGGATCCACAACCTTCCATCATACCCTTTCTAGGAGTAAAGTTCCCTCCAGGCATTGAGGACAAGGAGAGGGGGGCTTAATGCAGCTGCTCGGAGCAGACATTTCCTGCATGTCTGTGGAGGGGTATCCTAGCAACATTCTGGGCTCAGGCCTACGCGCAGTGTGGATGAAAAAGAGCAGCCAGGCCTGTCTGTATTGCTAGGCCCCGCTCAGCTCAGACCACATTCACCCTGGACTATTCTACTTCCAGACATGAGTTCACCATTATTATTATTGCTATGGTGGTAGTTTAATAAATCTGCAAAAAGTTTGGTGTATTAGACTACATGCACACTGGGCGACAAACCAGTGTGCATCAAATCCCAGCGTTTTCATAGCAGCGTCCAGCCCCTGCTGCTAGTATAAATTAAATCTCTGACAGACTGAACTAACTATACAGCGGTTGGCCCCAGTACCAAGTGGCACTTTTGCTTAGGACTGTATGCGTTCATTATACCTGCGTTCCAGGCATACGTACCTGAAACCCACAAGGTCTCATGAACATGGAATATCGCTTGGTATAGCATCCAGCTGCTGCATATTTCATCCTGTCATAGATTTTGACAGACTGCTGTGGTGAGGATGGACGCGTGCACCTGTGCGCAAGAAATGCCAGCATTCCACACACAAGGCTTAACACCTAGTGTACAACAAGGCCCAAGTGGGGCTACATCTCGATTAAATTCTGCCTTGGATTCATAAGTGCAGGATCCCCTTGCCTGATGTTGTGGTGCTGACCAAACAGCTTTTTAGGGATTGGTCATCCTATGCACTAGGGTGACCAGACATCCCCAGTTTCAGGGGACAGTCCCCTGATTGAGGACACTGTCCCCGGACCAAGTCTGTCCCTGGTTTTGTCCCCGATGGGATTTGAACAGGGGCAGGGGCTGGGGCAATTTCAAAGACAGTCAGTGTGCAGAATAAAGAAAAAAAAAACAGAATTACACACCCTGGCTCCGCCGCTCCTACTAGCTTAGGGGGGTTGTATTTTTATTCATTATCTGTGCCCCTTTTTGATGATCATGTGCGGGTCGGAGCGGAGGGAATATTTCTTCAGCTTTGCTCGCATGTTCTTCTGCCTTGGCTTAAATTCCGGCCAGCAACCCGCCTTCCCTATCAGAGTGATCTTCCTCCACTGACCATTCAGTCAGTATAGCCGAGGCCCGAAGAGTAGGTCTGAGAGGCTGTGAGGCGGGCGGGCGGCGACGGGCAGAGAGTTCGCTGATTGTTGCCATTACTAGTATAAAAAAAAATATGTCCCGGATTTCATTTTAAAAATCTGGTCACCTTATCTTATGCTGCACGCGTTTGCAATGCGTTGGTGTACGTTGCATTATGGCAGCATGGCAGCCCACACTTGACCTCCAGAAGATTTACCACCCCCTTCATGACCGAGCTATTGTTTTCTATACGCCACTGCGTTACTTACTTAATCACTTCAGCCCCAAAGGATTTGCCACCTTAAAGGGGAGGTTCCCCTAAAAATAAACTTATAACATGCATTTATCATATTAATGACATCTAAGAATCGGCTGTTTATTTTAAAAAAATCCGTCCGTACGTACTGTTTCCTACAGGTCTAAAGGTAGTCTCACCGCCGCTTCCGGGTACGATGGTCATCCATCGTTCGACGACGATGCCCACGTACCATACTAGGTGTCAGCGAGATGCCGAAAGAACCCGAACAGTCGTGCGGCTCTATACGGCGCCTGCGCACCGACGTTCGGCTTTCTTTTCGGCATCTCGTGACGCGCTGTATGCGTCGATCGGATGCCTGTCAATCAAGTAGGCACGCCCATACCCGACCAGACCATAACATACAAGCCGCGTGAGACTACCTGTAGGAACGTACGTAACGTACGACGGATTAAAAAATAAATAATAAAAAAATAAAAGCAGATTCTAGATGTCATTAATATGATAAATGCAATGTTAAAAGTTTATTTTTAGGGGAACCTCCACTTTTAGGGACCAGGCCTTTCTTCTGCTGCAATTCGGCACTGACAATTGCGTCCGTGCAACGCTGTACCCAAACAAAATGTATGTCCCTTTTTCCCCCCACAAATAAGATTTATTTTGGTGGTATTTGATCACCTCTGCAGTTTTAATTTCTTTGCGCTATAAAACAAAAAAAAGCAACAATTTTGAAAAAAAAATTTTAAATATTTTTTACTTTTTTCTATAATAAATATCCCAACTTTTAAAAACGTTTAAAAAAACAAAAGTCTTCATCAGTTTAGGCCGATATGTATTCTACATATTTTTGGTAAAAAAAAACGCAATAAGCGTATATTGTTTGTGCAAAAGTTATAGCGTCTACAAAATAGGAAATAGATTTACGTTATTTTTTTTTTTACTAGTAATGGCAGTGATCTGTGATTTTAAGCAGGACTACGACATTGCGGCAGACGCATTTGACACTTTTTGGGACGAGTGACATTTATACAGCGATCAGAGCTAAAAATTACCACTGATTATTGTATAAATGTCATTGCAAATAAGGGGATGATACCAGGGGGCGATCAAGGGGTTAAAATGTGTGTCCTAGAGTGTTTCTAACTGTGGGTGGATGGGACTAGAGGTCGACCGATATGGGTTTTTCTCTGGCCGATGCCGATGCCGATATTCAGAAATCGCGGCGGCCGATAGCCGATTTATGATGCCGATTTTTTTGGGCCGATAAGTTAAGCCGATTCCCCCCCCCCCCTCATTTCATAAAATCTAACAGTTAGACCCCTTTCACACTGGGGCGTTTTCAGGCACTTTTGGGCTAAAAATAGCACCTGTAAAGTGCCTGCAAAACTGCTCCCTTGCAGTCTCAGTCTGAAAGCCTGAGTGCTTTCACATTGAGGCGGTGCGCTGGCAGGACATTAACCACTTAAGACCCGGACCAATACGCTGGTAAATGACCCAAGGTGTTTTTGCGATTCGGCACTGCGTCGCTTTAACAGACAATTGCGCGGTCGTGCGACGTGGCTCCAAACAAAATTTGCATCCTTTTCTTCCCACAAATAATAGAGCTTTCTTTTTTATTTTTTATTTTTTGCGCTATATACAAAAATAGAGCGACATTTTTGAAAAAAAAAACACAATTTTTTACTTTTTGTTAAAAAATAAATCAAATAAACTAAATTTTAGTCAAACATTTAGGCCAAAATTTATTTAGCCACATGTCTTTAGTAAAAAAAAAAAAATCGCAATAAAAAAAAATAGCTACCTAGCGGCGGGAACAGCGGCACTAATACAGCGATCAGAAAAATGATCGCTTAGTGACGCTGGCAATAGGGAGTGAAAGGGTTAACTAGGGCGGTGATCAGGGGGTTTTAAAACTTTATTAGGGGGGGTGGGGGGGCTATCCTGAACCTAACACTAACTGTTTTTTACACTGCCTGTCACACTGACACTAAATGCAGTGATTAAATCACTGCATTCAGTGACACTTGTGACAGGGGGGTGGGGGGCGGGGGCGATCACAAGGGGTTAATATGCCTATGTGAGTGTGTGTCAGTGTTGTGTTGGTGCACACTTACTTGTGATGTCTTCTCTCATCAGCAGCGCTGGGAAACAGCGCTGCGATGAGAGAATACATCATTTCCTCCTTCCTGTGTAAACACAGGAGGAGGAAGTGACAGGCTGGGAGCGCGCTCCCATTGGCTGGGAGCGATCGCGGGGGGGGCGGGAAAACACGGATCATCTCCCGCAGATCCCGGATCGCTCCCAGAGGTAGGGGGACCCCCGCACGCCGCGGAGGGGGTCCCGATGGGACCCCGAACCGCACTCAGGCGGGGACGTAAATTTACGCCCTTGTGCCTGTACGTGCCATTCTGTGGCCGTATATGTGCGTGCGGGGGTCCTTAAGTGGTTAAAGAAAAGTCCTGCAAGCAGCATCTTTTTGAGCGGCTCCTCCACCACTCCTGCTCATTGAGATGAACACCTGCAAAGCGCTTCTGCAGTGGTGCTACATGGAGCATTTAACCCCTTAATCAGCCGCTAGCTGGGATATAAGCACCCCACTAGCAGCCAAATAGCGCTGCTAGAATGATGGTCCAGTGTTTAGGCAGCAGCGGAGTTCTGCGGAAAAAATAAATAAAAGTCAGCAGCTACAAATACTGCAGCTGTTGACTTTTAATATATGGACACTTACCTGTCGTGGGTGGCCACAATGCTGGCACCCAAAGCCGATCTCTCCCTCGGGTGCTTCGGCCACCATCTTCCGTAAGGGAATCAGGAAGTGAAGCCTTGCGGCTTCACTTCCTGGTTCCCTACTGTGCATGCGCAAGACGCGCTGCGCAATCCCACTGGTCCCTGCTGTCTTCTGAGACCTGTGCGTCTCCCAGAAGAAAGCTGGGGGCGGATTAAGCACCAGATGTGGTGTAGGTCACCACAGTCACCGCAGTGGTCTATGCCCGGAAGAGGGAGCAAATACCTTGGATTACGCAGGTATCTGCCCCCCCTTCCCCCTGAAAGGTACACAAATGTGACACCAGAGGGGGGGGATTCGGAAAAGCGGAAGTTGCCCTGCAGTAATACAGAACATTTCTTACATTTAAATACAACAAGCCTCCAATCAGTGCACTTCTATGTGTAATTTAGATATAAAAATTATCTTATATATATATATATATAATATATATATATATATATATATAATATATATATATTATATATATATTATATATATATATATATATATATATATATATATATATATATATATATAAATCCAATACACAAAAAACAGGTAATGGAAACTTTTGGACGAAAAAAAAAATAGGTTAACTTTACTGTTTAGTTTTTTTATTTGTTAAAGCATATTTTTTCCCAAAAAAAATGCGTTTGAAAGACCGCTGCGCAAATACCGTGTAACATTAAATATTGTAGCAATCGCTATTTTATTTCTTAGGGTCTCTGCTAAAAAAAATATATATATGTTTGGGGGTTCCAAGTGATTTTCCAGCAGAAAATACAGGATTTTTACTTGTAAGCACCAAGTGTAAAAAAGATTTAGCCTTTAAATGGTTAAACTGAGAACTCTCCTTCACAGAGTTCAGTTAATTGATAAGTAGCAACATTGTAACTTTTCTCAAAACTTGGCAGGCTGCCCAGAGTCTCCTCCACGGGAAACTTCAGGCAACTTGCATTGACTTCTATTATAGAAGCTTTTTGCAAGTCGCGCTGCTGAAGTTAAAAAATAAAATAAAAAAATCGTCTTTCTTACAGCACAAATCGGCCGATGCGCGTTTAATTAAAAAACGCAAAATATCGGCCGATATAT
>CM056060.1:44302498-44309740 GCA_029574335.1 Rana kukunoris | reverse complement strand
GTTAATAGGGTAATAGAGTACCATCATCCAAGTATTGATGAGACACATACCCGCCCAGTTGAGGTGTGGACTATCTCGGTACAAAATAGGTCAGGATAAACAATATAATAAATAAGAAATTAATTTATTAAATAAAACTGTTGCATTAAAAACAATAGTGTACATCAAAAGATTGGTCGATTCTCTACTAGTTTCGCGGGATGTCCGCTTCTTCAGGAGAACCAATCCAAAGTGTAACGAAGCAGGCGCGGAGCCAGGTCTGCCCAATAGGTGATCCCCCTGCAGCGAACGTGGGGGATGGTAAGTGGGTCTCACAACCGATCGTATCCACGGATGCATGGGGGGCCAGCAGCCAAGGTGGTGGCAAAGGGTAGGTCCCGATGGTGGGTGGGGGAAACAACTGGGTTGGCTGAGGACAAAGGCAAGGAGCTGGTGAGGCATATGAGCGGGTGCCAAGTACGGGGACAGGGTCCGGTGTAACTGGTGCGTGGCCAGTATACTGTCACTCATGGAGGTATCCATGGACGTGGCAATGCACGGTAGTGCATGGACAATTCTAGCTCCCGTACGGATCCCCGCTGTGCCGTGGGCAGCAGCCTAGCTGTGTCAGCGGATCTCGCACAGGCTGGCTTATGTGAGTGACACAGCTAGGCTGCTGCCCACGGCACAGCGGGGGATCCGTACGGGAGCTAGAATTGTCCATGCACTACCGTGCATTGCCACGTCCATGGATACCTCCATGAGTGACAGTATACTGGCCACGCACCAGTTACCGGACCCTGTCCCGTACTTGGGCCCGCTCATATGCCTGCACCAGCTCCTTGCCTTGTCCTCAGCCAACCCAGTTGTTTCCCACCCACCATCGGGACCTACCCTTTGCCACCACCTTGGCTGCTGGCCCCCCATGCATCCGTGGATACGATCGGTTGTGAGACCCACTTACCATCCCCCACGTTCGCTGCAGGGGGATCACCTATTGGGCAGACCTGGCTCCGCGCCTGCTTCGTTACACTTTGGATTGGTTCTCCTGAAGAAGCGGACATCCCGCGAAAATAAGGGGGTAGATTTATGCCTTTTTATTTTAATTGGCATTTTTTTGCTAGCAATAGCAGTGATCTGCGTTTTTTAGCAGGACTGCGACATTGCAGCGAATAAAAAACAAAAAATGTATTCATCAGTTTAGGCCGATATGTATTCTGCTACAAATTTTTGGTAAATATAAAATTGCAATAAGCGTATATTGATTGGTTTGCACAAAAGTTATCACGTCTACAAAATAGGGGATAGATTTATGGCATTTTTATTATTATTATTTTTTGCTAGTAATGGCGGTGCTGTCACTGTGGGGAACGATTGTGGGGGGGGGGGGGCACACAGAGTCCGCCCCACCTGCTGGCCAGTGTGCACCCACAAAAGCGAGATCCCGAGCCGACGTACACCTACAGCGATTCGCGGGATTGTTCCACCTTTCCGCAGTATGACAGTGGCTGGTCAGCAAGCGGTTAAGATCAACAACTCCATAGCCTCTAACTTTATGAGATGTGAATGAAGGGATTCCTTTTTAAAAACATATTTTTTACAGCGGGTTGTATACGGCGTTTAGTGCAATATGCCAAAATCGTATAGTTAAAGAGTAAAATTGTTTATTGAATTTAATGAATCAGAAAAAAAAAAAAAGGGAGCAGGGGAGAGGGACTCAGTTTCAGAAGAGGCATAGTTGGCGTCTACTTTTCACACACTCCTTTAAATCCGTCCGATTGTGGAATGATCAGTACTGCGCAGTGATTGTTTCAGTTCACGCCTGCTATTCATCAAGCCTGGGGTTCTTTCAATCTTTAACCAAACTGCTTTTTCCACTTTTGAGTCAACAAACACATAAAAGGTGCAGAACAAGAATCTCTCACCCTATATCACCTTACCACAATCTCTGGACTAGTATGGGTCATTCCTAAACACAGTGTAGAGAGCTTACTATTCTGGATCCGATAGGCCCCTTTCACACAGTCTGATGTTGGTCAGCAGGGGATCCGCGAAAAAAATTCCCTGCTGAATCAGTAGTGAATGGATGTCACATTTTAGCAGTAAAAAACAGGAGTTCAAGCCGCAGTTTTACCACTCCTGATCACCCACCTAAGGTCAAAAATACAGCGGGCGGTTGGTTACACGTCACGGTCGCAATGTTTTGAAACACGCCAAATTTAATGCTGTTTATGGCGTTGACAAGCAGGACTTGTCAAATTCAGTCATTCAAGTCAATGGGAGCCACGCCTGAACCTTGGGCCAAACGCTTGCATACCTCCCAACTTTTTGGATTAGCAACACCCATTAGCACAGTGCTTCTCAAATAGTGGGGCGCGCCCCCCAGGGGGGCCGCGAGGCTCCGTAAAGGGCTCGTTTAACTACTTGCCGACGGCCGTACGACTTTGTACGGCCGCAGCGCAGCCCTGAATCCCCAGCGCGCGCTCCCAAGCGCGCAGCGGGGAACTCCTGTGCTGGCCGTGTCCCTCGGACACAGCCAAACACAGATCGCGGTAAATAGCCAATCACAGCGGCTATTTACAGCGCGATCTGTGCGGCTAATGGGAGATGATCCCATATGTAAACATATGAGAACATCTCTCATTGCCGACTCTCCGCTCCTCACACAGACAGCGCGTGTCAGGAGGGAGAGAGAACGGAGAACTGAGCGACTTGAAAAAAAAAAAAGGTAACAAATCAGTGCCCCAGGATCACCTGTGCCCCCCAGTACCAAAGTGCCCACCAGTACCACAGTGTGCCCACCAGTACCACAGTGTGCCCCCCAGTACCACCGTGTGCCCACCAGTACCACCGTGCGCCCACCAGTACCACAGTGTGCCCCCCATGTGCCCACCAGTACCACCGTGTGCCCACCAGTACCACAGTGTGCCCCCCAGTACCACAGTGTGCCCCCCAGTACCACAGTGTGCCCCCCAGTACCACAGTGTGCCCCCCAGTACCACAGTGCGCCCACCAGTACCACCGTGCGCCCACCAGTACCACCGTGCGCCCACCAGTACCACCGTGCGCCCACCAGTACCACCGTGATGGGGGGGCATGACAGAAAATAATTGAGAAGCACTGCATTAGCAAAAGGATGTAGTCATAGGACCCACCCCCTGCCAAGCCCCCTTAAAAAGGAGAATTAGGAACTACACTGCATCTGAGCGCCAAAAAATGCTATTTAATTTAATGTTAACTGTTCAGCCCCAGAAGATTTTACCCCCTTCCTGAACAGAGCACTTTTTGCGATACGGCAATGCGCCACGTTAAACTAACCCAAACAAAATTTGCATCCTTTTTTTCCCCACAAATAGAGCTTTCTTTTGTTGGTATTTGATTATGTGTTTGACATTTTTTTTTTGTATAATGTGAAAGATGATGTTACGCTGAGAAAAAAGATACTAAACATGTCACGCTTTGAAATTGTGCACACTTGTGGAATGGCGACAAACCACAGTACCTAAAAATCTCCATAGGCGACACTTAAAATAAAAAAAATAAATGTAACGGCTACCAGGTTAGAGTTGGAGGTCTAGTGCTAGAATTCTTGCTTTCGCTCCGACGATCGCAGCAATACCTCACATGTGCGATATGAACACCGTTTTCCTATGCGGGCGTGAATTACGTGTGCGTTTTTCTTTATTTTTTTTACATTGCGTTTTAAATAAATAAATGTGGGATCACTTTTATCGCTGTCACAAGGAATGTAAACATCCCTTGTGACACGAATAGGTGGGGACAGGTACCCTTTATGGAGAGGTCGGAGGTCTAAAAGGACTTCAAAGTATTCAGATAGAAAAAAACGGCGATTCTGAATACTGTCATTTATTTTTTAACATTGGCAGCAGAGTAAACCGTGTTTACATGCAGGAGACTGGATCAAAGCCGTTTCCGGCTGCCGTCCAGTCTGTTTCTAGCCGGTGGAACTGCCAGATCGCGGACCGGGTTTGCCAGTGGGATGGGAGGCCCAGTAAGAGTAGCGGAAAGGGGGTGGGGCGGGGTGGGGATGTCCCCTCTAGCTTGTCCGGTATAACAGCCAACCAGCTTTTAGCTGCATCGGTTTTATGCTTGAAGAGCCGACCACCCGCTCTAAAAAAAAAAAAAAAAAAAAAACAGTACCGGGATAATGCCTGCAGCTACAAGCATCACATATAACCCCCTAACGCCGAGGCCGCATATATGCGAACGCTCAGTGCTAAGGGGTTGAATATGGCCCTCGTCAAAGATAATAACTAGGGTTGTCTAGATACCGATACTAGTATCGGTATCGGGACCAATACCGAGTATTTGCGGGAGTACTTGTACTCGCACAAATGCTCCCGATGCCTGAATAGAATACTTTTTTTGTATTTATCAACATGTTCTGTGAAAATTCTTTGAGTTTTTTACTACTGCGTGACAAGCAAATAGAACATTTTTATTCATTTTTACTCATTTTTATTCTTTTTATAAGGTCTTGAGTTAGAGTTCTTCATAATTCTAAAGAAAATATCCTTAGTCTGTATTGTGGTTTGAAAACTGTCACATGACATTTAAAAAAAGTATCGGTATTCGGTATCGGCGACTACTTGAAAAAAAGTACCGGTACTTGTACTCGGTCCTAAAAAAGTGGTATCGGGACAACCCTAACAATAATAATAATAATAATAATAATAATAATGACTAAGGCAAATTCAATAAAATTTTAACAAAAAAGAAAAATGCAACAACATTTTTTAGTAATTTTTTTTTTTTTTTTTTTTTTGTAACCACTTGACCACCGGGCCTATTTTGGCACTTCTCTCCTTCATGTAAAAATCTAATTTTTTTTGCTAGAAAATGAATCAGAACCCTCAAACATTATATATTTACATCCTAGGGAATAAAATGGCAGTCATTGCAACTTTTTTTCTCGCACGGTATTTGCGCAATAATTTTTCAAACTCCTTTTTTTGGGGGAAAAAAATAAAAAAAAACTGTTTCGTGAATTAAAAAAATAACAAAAAACAGTAAAGTTAGCCATTTTTTTTTTTGTATAATGTGACAGATGATGTTACGCCGAGTAATCGGATACCCAACATGTCACGCTTTAAAATTGCGCACACTCATGGAATGGAGCCAAACATCGGTACTTCAAAATCTCCATAGGCAACGCTTAAATTTTTTTTACAGGTTACTATTTTCGAGTTACAGGGGAGGTCTAGTGCTAGAATTGTTGCACACGCTCTAACGCACGCGACGATACCTCACATGTGGGGTTGAAACGGCGTTTACATATGTGGGCAGGACTTGCATTGTAAACATCCCTTGTAATAGGAATCAGTGTGACAGGTCCTCTTTATGGAGAGATGTGGGGTCAAAAAGACCCCACATCTCTCCTCCAGGCTTACAAGCATGAAAATCGTTGAAAAAACATTCACCGCTCTCACACCGACAGCCGCGATTGCGGCTTTGTTTACTTCTGAGTAACCCGGGCGTAATGTAATAACGTCGCGCCCGGACCTCCGACGGTCATCGAGATGACTGGTGACCATCTGGTCACCAGTCACCTCTATGCTTCCCCAGCCAGCGCCGGCCGATTCGCTCTCCGGGCCCCCGATGGCACGGGAGAGCCTGGAGAAGCACCGGATGGCGGCGGGAGGTAGGGACCCCCCTCCCGCCACCTATAAGAACGATCAAGCGGCGGAACTGCAGGCATCATTCAAATATCACTGCACAAACAGAGGACGTATTTTCTAGTACTGCGGTGGGCAAGTGGTTAAATGATGGCTTTTGCAACCAAATCAAGCTTTATTTGTCAAATAATACAAGACATTTATACGTTTCTAGAAGCAATAATGCCCCATTGGATTTATTTTTCTTTATAAAATATTATGCCAATTTGCTGAATAGCACGCATGCTGGTACTTAAATACAGCCCAGACTGACAAAGGCTGTTCACCTTCCTGCCTATCTAAAACTGCCGTGACCGAGGTCATCTATATTTATAATCACTGAATGCCTCTCTAATCAGCCTCACTTTCCTTATTTAAAATCAGTTTCAACACAGACGCAATTCGCTCCCAAGGAATAAATGCACTCCAAAAGTTTTGAGTAAACCAGAAGGAAAATAAAGCTTAGATTTCATTTGGACAAAAAACACAAATGATTGAATGATCACAGCCCCAGAAAATAAAAAGCAGCACCAAATGGTACACCTGATGTCCGATTCTGTCGCCCGCAGGCTCATCGCTCCGCTACAGTCGACGTTCCCCTTCCAAGTTAAATGATGCCCGAGATCATTCAACTTAGTTCAGGATGTCAAGGCCTCCCAGGAGTATACTGTAGGGCAGGGCTCAAAATTTCAAGTTCTGAGCTACTAGCTAGGCCTCAATGGCTACTCGCCACCAGTTTCCCCGCCCAACCCCTACCCTGTCCTGCCCCTAATCCCACCCCTAAACACGCCCTCATATTATCTCATGAAATTACACTTAAATGTTCTATGCAGAATTAAAGGATCACTAAAGGAAAAAAAAATGTTTGCTGAAATGACTGTTTAAAGGGTATAGAGACATAAAAGTTAACCGATTCCTTTTAAAAATGATTAAAAATAGATCAAAATTAATCATATAATGTGCCTCTAGTTTCACTTTCGTTTTTAAAAAGGTTTTGTGTTTATGTTTAGTAGAAAGAGAGACAGAACAAAAACAAACAAATCCAGGGCTGTGTTTTTTTTAAAATTAATCTGATTGGGTCTGAGGAGTTTTAGAGACACAGCTTGGACCACAGTGAAAAGCTGCCATGAGATTTTTCATAAGGAGCCAGACAAGCAGGAAGTGTGGAGATCAGAGAAGTATTACAGCTACTTCAAAGCAAAAACGAACAATGAGAACATAAAAACAGCACTGCATTAAGGTAAAGGAAGCTATTTAAAAAAAAAAATTCCTTTAGTGATCCTTTAGGTTAGAAAAATATTAACAAAAACAACTTTATCCATACCCAAAAATTCAGCCTGTCTGTGTCTGCCAGTGCAGCATGTGTCCCCGGTCCTCAGTGCAGCATGTGTCCCCCCCCCCCCCGTTTCAGCCTGCATCGCGTCCGCAGGCTACCGACCATCTCCCGCATCGCGTCCGCAGGCTACCGACCATCTCCCGCATCGCGTCCGCAGGCTCCGACCATCTCCCGCATCGCGTCCGCAGGCTCCGACCATCTCCCGCATCGCGTCCGCAGGCTCTGACCATCTCCCGCATCGCGTCCGCAGGC
>CM056060.1:44279998-44297498 GCA_029574335.1 Rana kukunoris | reverse complement strand
CGCTTACGTCGTTTTACTAACTCGTTCGCGAATAGGGACTTGCGTAGTGACGCTCACGTCGCTTTGACGTCGGTTTCAACGCCGCTTCCCGACGTGAGCTGGAGCATGCGCACTGGGCTATTTCCCCGGCCGGCGCATGCGCAGTTCGTTCGACACGGGGGCGCGCTTAATTTAAATACAAGCCGCCCCATTTGAATTGCGCGGGTTTACGCTTGGCGATTTACGAGACGCCGGCGAAAACTACGGAGCAAGTGCTTTGAGAATAAAGCACTTGCTCTAGTACGCAGCGGCGGCGTAGTGTAAAATGGCTTACGCTACACCGCCGAAAATATATGAGAATCTGGCCCCAGGTCAGTGTTCGTGCAGAGCCTATGCCACAATGCCACTGAGTGGGAGAGAGTGGGTGCCAGGTCGAGCTCCTAACGTTTTTAGTTGGCCCCTAGATTCAAAGCACAAGCCATGTCATAGAAGGCCTCTACATAGAGGACCTGAATAGACAAAGTCGCTAACTTTTTTTTTTTTAACACCAGGGGGAGCCAGTGCTGTTAAGGGGTCATGCTGCCTTGCGGTTGGCTGCACATTGTCGACTCCTGACCGTCTTTAGAGACATTGAGCTATTCGTGACAAGCCCCAAAACAAAGACAGTGGTGTATATTTGCCCTGACGCAGCATATATACATATTGCTGTTGTAAAGGTGTTAAACTCTTGTTTTTATGTACTGTTGTAAAGATAAAAAGGTAGAAGAGGGCAGCCATATTGGCATACGTAGCTTCTGCTTCCTTTGTAATAGGGACAATATACTTCTATCATTTGTGACTTCTGTCTGATTAACAACAATAGACTCTCTGCAGTTTTAAATTTTGTCAAATGCCTTTCAATACTCATAGTAGCCTGGGATGGTGTTTACCTAGTGATGTGAGGACGATCAGAGCAGCATTTGTTATTAAAATGGTTGTGGGCCCTGGATGCACAGGTGCATTTCCATAATCTATGACAGGTTGAAATATGTTGCGGCTGGACACTGAAGCGGGTGGTACTTGGGTTTAGGGCTGTATTCTTCAACCCATTGGCGCCGGCGCCTCCCCACCCTTTAAGGGCGGCTTTTCGGATGCTGGGATACAGGGCAGGGTTCATGATCATATGAACGCCATAATAGGCTGTCAGAGTGGTCACATGATTGGAAAGCTCCTGATTGCTACTTTCCATTAGCCGCGCGCTCTCCGCATAGCTGTACTTACATTCTGGTATGCAAATATGCGGCCGCTTGGCAGTAAGGCCCACCAGCCGAGAGGCCGCATATTTGCATACGGTCTGCGCTAAGAGGTTAAAGGGGTGTTCCAGCCAAAATTTTGTTTATTAAAAGTCAGCAGCTACAAAAAGTGTAGCTGCTGGCTTTTAATAAACACTCACTTACCTGGTCCTGCGTTCCAGCGACGCGCCGACCGGGGCTCCGCTCCTCTCCCCCCCTCCCCAGCCGGCGTCTCCATCTCCACTGCGGGCACCCAGCCGTGACAGCCTTCGGCTTCACGGCCGGGCACCCACTGCGCATGCGCGAGCCGTACTGCGCATGCGTGCGCGGCGCGGCTCGCCGCTGATTGGAGAGGCGATCGCATGGGACCTGTCAGTGTCCCATGTGATCGCCTACAGGGAGGGGGCTGGTGTAGGCGATTAAGCTTAATCGCCTAACCAGCCCCTCGGCGGAAGCAGGAAGTGGGACAGGAAGTCCCACTCCTACTGAAGCCCCCACTCCCCCCCCAAAAAAATTACATGCCAAATGTGGCATGTATGGGGGTGAGGAGTGGGTTAAGAAAAGGTCATTTTTGTGGGTGGAACACCCCTTTAAGGGCTGTATGACTAATACATTCCGGGCATTATAATTTTTCTTTAATTTTGACAAATCCTTGGCGCAACCAAATAAACGATAAATAAAATGTAAAACGTGACAATGAATACCTAAACCAGCTGCAAAATCTAAAGTCACAATACACAAAACGCAGAACAAAAAAGGGAAAAATGATTCTGTGCAGTATGATTTACAAAAGTGAGTGCATTAAATAACGTCCAAAAAAGCACAAAAGAAAAAAAATTCTATCAACTTATTTATGATATAGTGATCTATAAATGAATATTCTTTCCATGCCTTCACCCAACAGTTTTGTGCTCTCAGAACTCTCATCTTAAAGAAGTGAATATCAAGTCTTCAAAGATATAGAGGGTTATCCAACCTTCCGGCTCCAACCAGTTATATCACCACAGGTTCCTCTTTATGGTGTGTTAACAACTTCCTGATATACAGATAGTGCAGACATCCAGGCTCCACAACACCAAACTTTAAAAACTTCCACCATATGTAAAGTAAAGTAGCAATTTATTGTAGGCAAATGGGTGCTTATATCAAACAAATATTAAAATCACGACGTCTGAGCACAATCTCGAGTTACTTCCGAATCACAACCATCTCCAGCCATACCCTACGCGTTACGTCACAACACGTGACTGCATCAGGGGAACCAGGTTGGCTGTTAAACGTTAGTATTTATACTCTAGGAACAGGAAGTGTTTTCTTAGCAGAGGCTGCTGGCTAATCCATCTATGGCAGGGTGTAGAGGGTTAACTGGCTCCTTCCTGGATGGGGATTAGGTTGGTGTCTCTCTCATTTAGTCAGCGAGGTGGATATCCGCAGTGAGGTGGATATCTCTGCTCCCACCTCCGTCTGTCACCGATACTGGCCTCACCGCCTCCTGTCTGCCCGGTCTGACTGAATGAGAGAGACGGCCAACCTCAACCCCATCCAGGAGGGATCCCGCCACCCTCTACACCCCGCCATGAATACTATCATTTAACAGCCAATTCAGTAGCACTAAGAAAGTCACTGGTTGTGACGCAACGCGTAGGACGTGGTTGGAGATGGTCATTAACTGGACGTGAGAAGGTGCTCCCTTACACTATATATAGTGTAAGGGGTTAGCTCAGTAGCGGGTGTGTGTGACCCCCCCTGGGTGTGTTCACTACACACTGAACTATACAGATAGACAGCCGAGGACGGTTGAAAACAAAGATTATGATTTATTCTTCCATATTGCTAGAAACAAGTGCAAGCATCCAAACAGCATAAACAAAACATAAAATAAACCATGGCCACTTGGGGCGTCTACCTTCACCACACAGGAACCTATCTATGGAGTCTGGCACAGCCTACTGATGGGCAGACACTGCTGGTCATACAGCAGAAAAACAAATAGTCTTTTTGATTTTTATCACACAGAAAAATCAACAACCACCTCACCTCTTCAGAAGCCTTTCTCAGCTCACTGCTCTCCTTAACTCAAAAAGCCTCAGGATGCAGCAATCAGTAGTCATCCTCTGGATAACTTTTAGAGGCCTTAATTGCCTCATTCTGAACAGCTGAAGTTTTCCAACGCCCTTAAACCTTTCTGGCTATTTCTGCAGCCGACACCTGATAGTAATTGGTAAATTGTCTAAACAAGGCAGAAATGTATCTCCCGTCTGTGACAACACCCACAGATTTACCTGATTTCCTGTCACAATAGGCAAATCCACTTTGCACTACAAGTGCACTTCCTGTAGATCTGAGGGGGACAAAAAAAAAAACAGCATTTTTGCTTGTACATGATTGGATGATACAAAACAGCAGAGCTTCCCCTCATTTTAGATCTTCCCCTCAGATCTAAAGCAATTGCACTTACAAGTGCACTTGTAGTGCAAAGTGAATTTGCCTTTAGTAAAATCAACCCCTATATGCTTTATAGCAGAATGTAAAAAAAAATTATTTTCCAAAATTTTCGGTCTTATTTTGTTCATCGCGCAGAAAAAAAAAAAAAAACACAACACGCAGTGGTGATTAAAGACCACCAAAAGTTTTTTTCCCCCTGAATATAGAAGGGTCTTTATGGAGATGTAGTATTTTGCAAATTAGCTGCTTTAGTAATTAGAATTATAATGGACATCTCAGTTATTAATAGGCATTCAGGCTGATTGTATTTGTTTTTGTGTGGGGATTTTTTTTTTCTCTTTCTGGGTTTTGTGAAAAAATTAGAAATGAATAAAAATATATTGGAATAAAAAAAAAAACACCAAAAGAAAGCTCTATTTGTGGCAAATATTAGGGCACAGAGTTGCATGACCAGGCAAGTGTCAGTTAAAGTAACGCAGTGTCATATTGCAAAAAGTGGCCTGGTCATGAGGGCTGGGGGTGGGGGGGTTTTGGAGCTGAAGTGGTTAAGAACAAATCACAATGCACATTACCCAAGCACTGCGGTAACAAACTGAATAAAGCCTGTGAAGTATATGGCCACCAAGTGCGTTATTTACCAAAACGCATTAATAAATGTATCGTGTAAAGCAAGGGTCTCCAAACTATGGCCCTCCAGCTGTTCAGGAACTACAATTCCCATCATGCCTAGTAATGTCTGTGAATGGCAGATTTTTACAATGCCTCATGGGAAGTGTAGTTCTGCAGCAGCTGGAGGGCCGTAGTTTGGAAATCCCTGGTGTAAAGGAATAAATACGGGGACTAGGTCAGACTATACAATGTTTAGGGGTGGGAAACAATGGCATGGGATTCAAAAAGGACTTGTGACCGGTCGTTCTGCCTCCCACTGGGATCCACAACCTTCCCATACCCTTTCTAGGAGTAAAGTTCCTCCAGGCATTGAGGACAAGGAGAGGGGGGCTTAATGCAGCTGCTCGGAGCAGACATTTCCTGCATGTCTGTGGAGGGGTATCCTAGCAACATTCTGGGCTCAGGCCTACGCAGTGTGGATGAAAAGAGCAGCCAGGCCTGTCTGTATTGCTAGGCCCTCGCTCAGACACTTCACCTGGACTATTCTACTTCCAGACATGAGTTCACCATTATTATTGCTATGTGGTAGTTTAATAAATCTGCAAAAAGTTTGGTGTATTAGACTACATGCACACTGGGCGACAAACCAGTGTGCATCAAATCCCAGCGTTTTCATAGCAGCGTCCAGCCCTGCTGCTAGTATAAATAAATCTCTGACAGACTGAACTATACAGCGGTTGGCCCCAGTACCAAGTGGCACTTTTGCTTAGGACTGTATGCGTTCATTATACCTGCGTTCCAGGCATACGTACCTGAACCCACAAGGTCTGAACATGGAATATCGCTTGGTATAGCATCCAGCTGCTGCATATTTCATCCTGTCATAGATTTTGACAGACTGCTGTGGTGAGGATGGACGCTGCACCTGTGCGCAAGAAATGCCAGCATTCCACACACAAGGCTTAACACCTAGTGTACACAAGGCCCAAGTGGGACTCTCGATTAATCTGCTTGGATTCATAAGTGCATCCCTTGCCTGTGTGTGGTGCTCCAAACAGCTTTTAGGGATTGGTCATCCTATGCTAGGGTGACCAGACATCCCCAGTTTCAGGGGACAGTCCCCTGATTGAGGACACTGTCCCCGGACCAAGTCTGTCCCTGGTTTTGTCCCCGGATTGGATTTGAACAGGGGCTGGGGCAATTTCAAAGACAGTCAGTGCAGAATAAAGAAAAAAAAACAGAATTACACACCCTGGCTCCGCCGCTCCTACTAGCTTAGGGGGGTTGTATTTTTATTCATTATCTGTGCCCCTTTTTGATGATCATGTGCTGGTCGGAGCGGAGGGAATATTTCTTCAGCTTTGCTCGCATGTTCTTCTGCCTTGGCTTAAATTCCGGCCAGCAACCGCCTTCCCTATCAGAGTGATCTTCCTCCACTGACCATTCAGTAGTAGCCGAGGCCCGAAGAGTAGGTCTTGAGAGGCTGTGAGGCGGGCGGCGACGGGCAGAGAGTCGCTGATTGTTGCCATTACTAGTATAAAAAAAAATATGTCCCGGATTTCATTTTAAAAATCTGGTCACCTTATCTTATGCTGCACGCGTTTGCATGCGTTGGTGTACGTTGCATTATGGCAGCCCACACTTGACCTCCAGAAGATTTACCACCCCCTTCATGACCGAGCTATTGTTTTCTATACGCCACTGCGTTACTTTAATCACTTCAGCCCCAGAAGGATTTGCCACCTTAAAGGGGAGGTTCCCCTAAAAATAAACTTATAACATTGCATTTATCATATTAATGACATCTAGAATCGGCTGTTTATTTTAAAAAAATCCGTCCGTACGTACTGTTTCCTACAGGTAGTCTCACCGCCGCTTCCGGGTACGATGGTCATCCGATCGACGCATACAGCGTGTCACGAGATGCCGAAAGAACCCGAACGTCGGTGCGGCTCTATACGGCGCCTGCGCACCGACGTTCGGCTTCTTTCGGCATCTCGTGACGCGCTGTATGCGTCGATCGGATGCCTGTCAATCAAGTAGGCACGCCCATCCCCGACCATCATACCCGGAAGCCGCTGTGAGACTACCTGTAGGAAACGGTACGTACGGACGGATTAAAAAATAAATAAAAAAATAAAAGCAGATTCTAGATGTCATTAATATGATAAATGCAATGTTAAAAGTTTATTTTTAGGGGAACCTCCACTTTTAGGGGACCAGGCCTTTCTTTCTGCAATTCGGCACTGACAATTGCGTCGTGCAACGCTGTACCCAAACAAAATGTATGTCCTTTTTTCCCCCCACAAATAGAGATTTATTTTGGTGGTATTTGATCACCTCTGCAGTTTTAATTTCTTTGCGCTATAAAACAAAAAAAAGCAACAATTTTGAAAAAAAAATTTAAATATTTTTTACTTTTTTCTATAATAAATATCCCAACTTTTAAAAAACGTTTAAAAAACAAAAAGTCTTCATCAGTTTAGGCCGATATGTATTCTACATATTTTTGGTAAAAAAAAACGCAATAAGCGTATATTGTTTGTGCAAAAGTTATAGCGTCTACAAAATAGGAAATAGATTTACGTTATTTTTTTTTTACTAGTAATGGCAGTGATCTGTGATTTTAAGCAGGACTACGACATTGCGGCAGACGCATTTGACACTTTTTGGGACGAGTGACATTTATACAGCGATCAGAGCTAAAAATTACCACTGATTATTGTATAAATGTCATTGGCAAATAAGGGGATGATACCAGGGGGCGATCAAGGGGTTAAAATGTGTGTCCTAGAGTGTTTCTAACTGTGGGTGGATGGGACTAGAGGTCGACCGATATGGGTTTTTCTCTGGCCGATGCCGATGCCGATATTCAGAAATCGCGGCGGCCGATAGCCGATTTATGATGCCGATTTTTTTGGGCCGATAAGTTAAGCCGATTCCCCCCCCCCCCTCATTTCATAAAATCTAACAGTTAGACCCCTTTCACACTGGGGCGTTTTCAGGCACTTTTGGGCTAAAAATAGCACCTGTAAAGTGCCTGCAAAACTGCTCCCTTGCAGTCTCAGTCTGAAAGCCTGAGTGCTTTCACATTGAGGCGGTGCGCTGGCAGGACATTAACCACTTAAGACCCGGACCAATACGCTGGTAAATGACCCAAGGTGTTTTTGCGATTCGGCACTGCGTCGCTTTAACAGACAATTGCGCGGTCGTGCGACGTGGCTCCCAAACAAAATTTGCATCCTTTTCTTCCCACAAATAGAGCTTTCTTTTTTATTTTTTATTTTTTGCGCTATATACAAAAATAGAGCGACATTTTTGAAAAAAAAACACAATTTTTTACTTTTTGTTAAAAAATAAATCAAATAAACTAAATTTTAGTCAAACATTTAGGCCAAAATTTATTTAGCCACATGTCTTTAGTAAAAAAAAAAAAAATCGCAATAAAAAAAAATAGCTACCTAGCGGGAACAGCGGCACTAATACAGCGATCAGAAAAATGATCGCTTAGTGACGCTGGCAATAGGGAGTGAAAGGGTTAACTAGGGCGGTGATCAGGGGGTTAAAACTTTATTAGGGGGGGTGGGGGGGCTATCCTGAACCTAACACTAACTGTTTTTTACACTGCCTGTCACACTGACACTAAATGCAGTGATTAAATCACTGCATTCAGTGACACTGTGACAGGGGGGTGGGGGGGGGGGCGATCACAAGGGGTTAATATGCCTATGTGAGTGTGTGTCAGTGTTGTGTTGGTGCACACTTACTTGTGATGTCTTCTCTCATCAGCAGCGCTGGGAAACAGCGCTGCGATGAGAGAATACATCATTTCCTCCTTCCTGTGTAAACACAGGAGGAGGAAGTGACAGGCTGGGAGCGCGCTCCCATTGGCTGGGAGCGATCGCGGGGGGGGCGGAAAACACGGACATCCTCCCGCAGATCCCGGATCGCTCCCAGAGGTAGGGGGACCCCCGCACGCCGCGGAGGGGGTCCCGATGGGACCCCCGAACCGCACTCAGGCGGGGACGTAAATTTACGCCCTTGTGCCTGTACGTGCCATTCTGTGGCCGTATATGTGCGTGCGGGGGTCCTTAAGTGGTTAAAGAAAAGTCCTGCAAGCAGCATCTTTTGAGCGGCTCCTCCACCACTCCTGCTCATTGAGATGAACACCTGCAAAGCGCTTCTGCAGTGGTGCTACATGGGAGCATTTAACCCCTTAATCAGCCGCTAGCTGGGATATAAGCACCCCACTAGCAGCCAAATAGCGCTGCTAGAATGATGGTCCAGTGTTTAGGCAGCGGAGTTCTGCGGAAAAAATAAATAAAAGTCAGCAGCTACAAATACTGCAGCTGTTGACTTTTAATATATGGACACTTACCTGTCGTGGGTGGCCACAATGCTGGCACCCAAAGCCGATCTCTCCCTCGGGTGCTTCGGCCACCATCTTCCGTAAGGGAATCAGGAAGTGAAGCCTTGCGGCTTCACTTCCTGGTTCCCTACTGTGCATGCGCAAGACGCGCTGCGCAATCCCACTGGTCCCTGCTGTCTTCTGAGACCTGTGCGTCTCCCAGAAGAAAGCTGGGGGCGGATTAAGCACCAGATGTGGTGTAGGTCACCACAGTCACCGCAGTGGTCTATGCCCGGAAGAGGGAGCAAATACCTTGGATTACGCAGGTATCTGCCCCCCCTTCCCCCTGAAAGGTACCAAATGTGACACCAGAGGGGGGGGATTCGGAAAAGCGGAAGTTGCCCTGCAGTAATACAGAACATTTCTTACATTTAAATACAACAAGCCTCCAATCAGTGCACTTCTATGTGTAATTTAGATATAAAAATTATATATATATATATATATATATATATATATATATATATATATATATATATATATATATATATATATATATATATATATATATATATATATATATATATATATATATATAATCCAATACACAAAAACAGGTAATGGAAACTTTTGGACGAAAAAAAAATAGGTTAACTTTACTGTTTAGTTTTTTTATTTGTTAAAGCATATTTTTTCCCAAAAAAAATGCGTTTGAAAGACCGCTGCGCAAATACCGTGTAACATTAAATATTGTAGCAATCGCTATTTTATTTCTTAGGGTCTCTGCTAAAAAAAATATATATAATGTTTGGGGGTTCCAAGTGATTTTCCAGCAGAAAATACAGGATTTTTACTTGTAAGCACCAAGTGTAAAAAAGATTTAGCCTTTAAATGGTTAAACTGAGAACTCTCCTTCACAGAGTTCAGTTAATTGATAAGTAGCAACATTGTAACTTTTCTCAAAACTTGGCAGGCTGCCCAGAGTCTCCTCCACGGGAAACTTCAGGCAACTTGCATTGACTTCTATTATAGAAGCTTTTTGCAAGTCGCGCTGCTGAAGTTAAAAAATAAATAAAAAAATCGTCTTTCTTACAGCACAAATCGGCCGATGCCGTTTAATTAAAAAACGCAAAATATCGGCCGATATATCGGCCAGCCGATATATCGGTCGACCTCTAGATGGGACTGTCTGGAGGAGGAGACGTATAGCTGTTCATAAGCAGTAGGAACAACAGATCTGTATCCTCTGCCCTGACAGAATGGAGATCTGTCCGTTTACATTGACAAACCTCCGTTCTGTCTCTCTCAGGAGCAATCGCAGCCGCCTGACACATTAGTTTGTTAGTAAATACGGTATGTAATTTTTCACTGATGAGACGGCACTGGTGGGTACTGACGGCTGCATTGCTATCACTAATGGGCACTGCTGGGGCTTTACTGTAATATCAGTGCCCTGGATTACCTGTCCTGATACCGCTGATCGGCACTCCTCGCCACACACTCCGTCAGTGTAAGGCGAGGAGAGCTGATCACCGGCATTTCCGCATTTACATGCGACTGGCTGTGATTGGACACAGGCGATCACATGGTTAAAGAGCCGCATCATTGGCTCTTTACAGAGAGCAGGGTCGCCCCGTGTCAAGGGAACAAGGTGCGGCCAAGACTGCACCACGCAAGAGCGGTCATTCGGGGCACCGTCATATGATGTCCTCCCAGACGAGAACCGTACCGTTCCTCCTTCATTCGACAGTGGGTAGGTGGCAAGTGGCTAACCGACAATTGCGCAACGCTGTACTTGAGTAAAATTTATGTCAATTTTTTCCCACAAATAGAGCTTTATTTTGGTGGCATTTGATCACATAAGATATCTTCATAAATTTAGGCCAATTTATACAGTATTCCGCTACATTTTTGTTAACAAAAGACCCTAATAGACACATATTGTTTAATTTTACAAACTATGCGATTTATGGAATTTTTCTTTATTTTTTATACTAGTAATCAGCGACTTATATTGCAATATTGTGGTGGACAATCGGACACCTGACACTTTGCGGGAACCAGTGACACCAATACAGTGATCAGTGCTAAAAATATGCAATTAATGACAAAATATGAAACCAACAATGACACTGCCGGGGACAGATCTAAAGCACTCAAAAGGTTAAATGTATGCCCAGTAGGTGTTTGTTGTGTATTGTAGGTGTTGCTTTTACTAGAGAAAGATGGATTTTATTTCCAGGAACACAAAATCCATCCACCCCTCCCCCTGCCTTGTTTACATAAGCAGAGCTCCGTTTTTAGTCTCTGTCTGGGCGATCGGTGGGTGCCAGCAGACTTTGAGTGCTCGGCACCCACAGATCAGCTTTTGCTGTTAAAGCAGATGTCCGCTGAAAAAAATATTAAAAGCCAGCAGTTACAAATACTGCAGCTGCTGACTTTTAATAGTAGCACACTTACCAGTCCTGGGGTCCAGCTCCGTCCGCAGCAGAGGATGAGCGATCACTCGTCACTCTGCTGCCCCCCCCCCCCCCCCCACCATCCTCAGTAAGGGGACCAGAAGGTGAAGCGCTCCGGCTTCACTGCCCGGTTCCCTACGACGCATGCGCGAGTCGCGCTACGCCTGCCGATAGGCTCCCGCTGTGAACTGGGAGCGGAGTGTTCCCAAAACACAATGGGGGGGGACTGGAGGTGACGTCATGCCCGCAGTTTACCCGAGACTGTGTGGCCGGAAATGGGTGCAAATACCTCCCCCTGAAAGGTGTCAAATTTGACACCGGAGGGGAGGGGGGATTCCGATCAGCAGGAGTTCCACTTTAGGGTGGAGCTGCGCTTTAATAAAGGGATTTTTAAATACAGCTTACCTGTAAAATCCTTTTCTTGGAGTACATCACGGGACACAGAGCGGCATATTCATTACTATATGGGTTATATGGAGTACCTTCAGGTGTGGACACTGGCAATCTCAAACAGGAAGTCCCCTCCCTATATAACCCCCTCCCCTAGAGGGAGTCCCTCAGTTTTGTAGCAAGCAGTATGCCTCCCAAAATGGTCACCCAAAAGAGGGGTGGGAGCTCTGTGTCCCGTGATGTACTCCAAGAAAAGGATTTTACAGGTAAGCTGTATATAAAAATCCCTTTTTCTTTCTCGTACATCACGGGACACAGAGCGGCATATTCATTACTATATGGGATGTCCGAAAGCAATGCTTTAATGAGGGGAGGGAGACATCTTCCAAAGAAGGATTTAATTTTAGAGGTATACTCAGATACTAGTAAATCCAACTTAAACGAGAAATGTAAATCTCAAATCAAATCAAGGGAGCCCCCTCAGATCCTGAGGAGCTTGAATCGCGGCCTGTAGTACTGACTGCCCAAAGGCTGTATCCGCATTCCTTCTTACGTCCACTTGATAAAATTTTGTAAACGTGTGGACTGATGACTACGTTGCTGCCTTGCATAGAGATCTGATGATGTGCTGCCCAGGAGGTGCCCCTGGCCCTGGTAGAATGGGCCTTTACCGACAAAGGAGGAGGCACCTCTTCAAACCGCAGGCCCGAACAATTAATTGTTTAATCCATCTTGCGATGGTGGATCAAGCGGCTGCCTGACCCATCTTGGGCCCTTACGGTAAAACGAACACCACATCTGTTTTCCGAACCTTCTCTGTAGCTTTAAGATAGGCCCTTACGGCCCTGACAATATCCAACGTATGCAGCAACCCCTCTTTTTTAGAGGTGTGTTTTGGAAGAAGGATGGAAGTACCACATCCTGGTTCAGGTGGAAACTGGATATAACCTTTGGTAGAAAGGAAGGATGAGGACGGAACCCCGCCCTATCCTTATGCAAAATGAGATATGGTTCCTTACAAGATAAGGCTGCAAATTGCGATACTCTCCTGGCCGAAACGATGGTGATCAGAAATACCGACTTTCTAGTCAGTAAAATCAAGGTACCTCAGCCAACGGCTCAAGAGGTTGTTTCTGTAGGGATGACAGAACAAGATTTAAGTCCCATGGACAAAGTGGTGACTTGACAGGAGGATTAATACGCAAGACCCCCTGTAAGAAGGTCTTTACCAGCGAGTGGGTGGCCAGCGGCCTCTGAAACCACACTGACAGAGCTGAGATCTGTCCCTTGATTGTGCTTAGTGCCAGGCCTTTATCCACTCCTAGCTGGAGAAAACTTAACACCCTATCAATAGTATATTTGCGGGAATTCCACTTTTGGATTCACACCAGCCTACGTAGTTCCTCCACACCCTGTAATAAATCACCCTGGAGACCGGCTTTCTAGCCCTAATCAGGGTAGGGATTACCTGCCTAGACAGACCTCTACCCCTGAGAATCAGGGATTCAGCCTCCAGGCCGTCAAATTTAGACGCCGTAATGTAGGGTGGAGGATCGGGCCTTGTGAGAGTAGGTCTGGTTGTAGAGGAAGAGTCCAAGGGTCTCCCACTGCCATCTTCAGGACTAGTGAGTACCAAGTCCTCCGGGGCCAAGCTACTAAAATGACTGGCTTGTGCTCCACTCTGATCTTGCGCAACAGGCGAGGGAGTAACTGTAGCGGAGGGAATGCATATAGAAGTTTGAATTGATGCCAAGGGCAAACCAACGCATCGGTTCCGCAGGCCATAGGATCCCTCGTTCGAGACACGAACCTGTGTAGTTTCTTGTTGAACCTGGATGCCATTATATCTACGTCTGGCATTCCCCACCTCTGGCAGATTGTCTGAAAGACCTGGGGATGCAGAGACCACTCCCCTGGCGACAGAGTCTGGCGACTTAAGAAGTCTGCCTGCAGGTTGTCCACTCCAGGAATGAATATCGCCGAAATGCAGGGTACATGAACCTCTGCCCACTGAAAAATCAAGCTCACCTCCCTCTGAGCGGCCCGACTCCTGGTTCCCCCTTGGTGGTTTATGTATGCCACCGCCGTGGCATTGTCTGACTGGATTCTCACCGGGAACCCCTTTAATCTGGAGGTCCATGCCAGAAGGGCTAGGCGAGCAGCTCTGATCTCCAAGATATTGATGGGGAGCTGCCTCTCTGCTTTCACCCAAGTTCCCTGGCGAGAGGACCCCTCGAAGACCGCCCCCCCCAGCCTGCCAGGCTGGCGTCTGTGGTAACTACCTTCCAGACAACAGGGCTGAAGGATTTTCCCTTTAGAAGATTCTGGGGGTTCAACCACCAGGCCAGGCTTTGTCGGACCCTTGATGATAGCGTCAAAGAGGACTCTAAGGCATGTGCCCTCTTGCCCCAGGCTGCTAGAATGGCTGCCTGTAGGACGCGAGTGTGGATCTGAGCGTATGGTACTGCCTCGAACGTGGCCACTAGCTTGCCTAGTAATCGCATACACAGGCGAATAGTTGGTTTTTTCTTGTTTAGAACCAACTGAACCAGCCCCTTGATAGCCTCGATCTTTACCAGGGGCAGGAACACTCTTTGCTGTTCTGTGTCTAACCTCATGCCGAGGTATTCCAACTGCTTTGTAGGCTGGAACGCTGACTTTCCCCGGTTTAGGACCCAGCTGAATTCTTCGAGGTACCGAACCGTGAGGTTTACTGCCTTTTGCAGACCCGGTCGTGAGTGATCTATGATTAAAAGGTCGTCCAAGTATGCTAGGACTGTGACCCCTTGGATCCTTAAATTGGCCAGAACTGGGGCTAGGATCTTCGTGAATACCCGGGGGGCCGTGGCCAGCCCGAAGGGGAGCGCCCTGAATTGGAAGTGTCGCTGCCCCACCGCGAAGCGTAAAAATCTTTGATGCGACTGAAAGATTGGTACATGAAGGTAAGCATCCTTTATGTCTATGGAGGCCAGAAAATCGTCTTTCTGAAGCGCGGCGGCTGCTGACCGGATGGATTCCATCCGGAAGGAACGAACCTTTAGGTAACCGTTTAACCTCTTTAGGTCCAAGATTGGCCTGACATCGCCGTTGGGCTTTGGTATGACAAAGAGATTGGAATAGAAACCTAGCCCTTGCTCTTGGGCTGGCACCTCTATTATTACGTCCTGGTAGAGCAGGTGATCCAAAGCTGCCAGCAATGATGCTTTCCTTGCTGGATCCCTTGGTAGCCTTGATTCTTGAAAATGAGGCGGAGGATACCTTAGAAACTCCAGTCTGTAGCCTGTGGTTACAGATGCCCGGACCCATTTGTCGGGGATCTTGGCTTCCCAAACTTCTGAGAAGAAACGAAGCCTTCCCCCCACCCGCGAGAGTGGGGGCGCCCCTTCATAAGGCAGACTTAGGGGCTGTCTTTGTCGGCTTGCGATACCATGGCCTCTTACCCCCAGGGGCCTGTCCCTGCGATCTACTGTTAACGTTGGATCGTGCAGGCGGCCGTCGATACTGCCTGGAATTTGAGGGCCCCGAGACAGGAAAGAGCTGCCTTTTAAATGTAGGACCCCGGAATGTCTTTTTGACCGGTAAAAGGGTACTCTTGCCATTTGAAATAGTCTGAATATATTTATCCAGATCCTCTCCGAAGAGTCGTCCTCCATGGAAGGGAAACCCTGCCAGAAGCTTTTTGCATGGGGGCTCCGCCGCCCAGTTCTTCAACCATAAGAGCCTTCTCATGTGCACCAAAAATAGTGATAAACGAGAGGCTTGCTGGATGGAATCTTTTATAGCATCTACAGCAAAACACAGAGCTCTGGGAATGTCAGAAAACTCTTCTGCTTGTTGGGTAGGCATGTCCTTTAACATTTCTTTTGTCTGGTCTTTTAACGCCTGACAAACACCAATTGCAGCCACAGCTGGCTGTACCACTGCTCCTGCCGTAGCAAAGGATGCTTTTAAAAGTGTCTCTAACCTTTTATCAACCGGATCTTTAAACATATGTATGTTTTCCACCGGGCAAGTTAGTGATTTATTCACACATGAGATGGCTGCATCCACTATTGGGAGCCTCCACCTCTTGGAGAATCTTTCCTCCATGGGGTAAATGACCGCAAATCTTTTCGGTGGCAGAAAAATCCTGTCCGGCCGTACCCAATCCCGAAAGATCAATTCCTCCAAGAGAGGATGGACCGGAAACACTGCGTTGCTTAACGGAGCTTTCAAAGAGCCCAGAGAGGATACCGGAGGAACCTGAGGCTCTGGCAATGGTAAACTAAATGCCGAGCGGACCATGTCCGTCAAAGACTGTACCCACAGTCTTTCTGTCTGGGAGTCTGAAAATGGTTCCTCAGAGGCAGATCCCTCAATCCCTGAACCCTCTTGGTTCAGGTCTAGTTGATCCTCCTGTGATTCCAATTCCTCCGGAGAGAGAATCTCAGCATCTGAGGATACACCTCTTGGTGATGGGGATCTAACCCGTTTCTTACCAGGAATAGCTCTAGCGATCAATGCTGCTATTCTCTCTTCTAGCCCCCCTAGGGATACGGCTAGCATCTCCTCTGTGATAAACACAGGGCTGGGCTGATCTGGGCCAGCCTCCGCACCAGATCCCCCTAATGGCTCATCCAAGGCACCCTTTATGTTAATAAGTTGCGGGGAAAGTATCGGCATATCATCAGAATCAGAAGGGGAACCCCTTTGTTTTTTGGTCTTTTTTGTACCCTTTGACCCCGAACCTTTGGAAGCCATAATACAAAATCGAGGGACTCCGCCCACACAACAGACTGTAGTGGCCAGGAGTACAAAACCAGAGTTTAGGGGACAATAGATCACTAATGCCCAAAAACTGATGGGATCTCGTATGTTTTTCTCTTTTTTTTTTTTTTATATATATTATATATATTTTCTTTTTTAGAAACATACAGTGACCCCAAACTTAGTTTGCCAGCCTCCAACCTGTATGCAAAAAGGGGGATTTCTTGGCTTAACAAAAAAGGCATTGGAACAAAGTCCAGCATGTACTACCCCTCTTCCGCCACCGGGAGTCACTGTTCTGCCGCTCTGCGTCCTCTCCTTCTGAAATCAGCCTCAGACTGAGCACTGAAATTGCCTGCTGATCTATAACAGCACAAGGCGCGCCCCTGTATGACGCCGCAGGCACGCCCCCCCCCCCCGCCCTCCTGTCTGAACGGCGCGAAAAACGTCTATAAGACGTGCGCGCGCGCGCGTGCGTATGCCGGAACAGGAGGAACATGGAGGAGCCGCGCTGCTGGAGACCCAGGACTGCAGAAACAGGCGGCAGATTCAAACCCCCGGCCAGGTAGGACTCCAAAAGGCCCCTAGGGATCCTTACTAGTCCTAGGAAGAAAGCAGCAGGTTAGCTAGCAACACATTCTTAGACAGGGGGACCTAGTGATGGGGGAAAAAGGTGTCATCCTGTCTCTCTTAGACATAGTGAGCAAGGTTGCCCATGCAGAGCATACTTAGGCTGTCCCCCCTTTTAGGTTACCCCGGAGAGCCTGCTGTCGAACCAAGTCCCGCAGGCTCCCCCTTACCTGCTCCATGCTGCAGGATGTTTGTCCAGCAAACTGATCCAATCTTCTCCCATCTCCGTGGGTAGCGTAGTAGACCTTCAGGCCCTGGGGTCCTATGAAGGTACCCACTGTCCTGGACCTATATAGCACCCTGGCAAACAGGAACTTATGGTTTTTACAAACTCCAAGTCCTGGGCCCAGGGTCCAGCCCTCCAAAGAGGAGCATTATAGGCAAAACCCCACGGTTTGGGGCCCGGGTACTGTCCACTTTGGCACTGAGGCTCCTTGGACAGATCCGGTTAGCCCGCCCTTAATCCCAAGGATGTGGAGCAAAGCTATTCCGTGACCAACACCTAAGACACTGGCGAAAAAACTGAGGGACTCCCTCTAGGGGAGGGGGTTATATAGGGAGGGGACTTCCTGTTTGAGATTGCCAGTGTCCACACCTGAAGGTACTCCATATAACCCATATAG
>CM056060.1:44104998-44277498 GCA_029574335.1 Rana kukunoris | reverse complement strand
AGCCATCTACAGCTCAAAAACGTCATGGTGGGCATGAGGCCATAGACTAACATGGAGAGCTGTTTTTAAGCTGCAAAAAACGCTCAGAAAAGTGGCTGTGAAAAGTGGCTGTAAAAACGCCAGTGGAAATGAGCCCTTATAGGTTACCAAAAATGTTAGTGGTTTCTTGGTGTGTTTTTCATATATCAAGCGACATAAAAAAGTTGGAACTACCACTATTTTAAGAAGGCCGCAATCGCGCCCCACGCCGACCGGGAATTGAGGCCACGGCTTTGCAGCCTTCTGCAGGCTTAAGCTTCCCCAGGAGCCAGGTCACAATTTATTGTCGCAAATTGTGACCGGGCGCCCGGATTTTGTCGAGGCCTGTCCAATCCACACTGAAAATGTCCAAAATAGAAACAAAATTCCAAAAGGAAGTTTCAAAGTGTAGATTCCTCAAACCCAGATTCTACAGTGACATATATACAGCACCCAAGAATGAGTGACAGATTATGAAAAGGCATCCTCCACCACCAAATTGCTGCCGCTTACCGGATTGTATGATCCCTTGGTTAGAGAGATCATACACACTTGAGGCTTATTCCCCAGCCCTGGGGTCTCTGCGTCTCGATATGAGGGTACCGTAAGAAATGTCCGACCCAAGTGTCCACAGCGACAAAAAAGTTCATGGCTCTAACTTTATCAGTGGTCTTCTATTTTCCACGTGGTCTGGTAATTTTTTTACACTGCCCCCTTGAAAAAAAAATAAAAAATCTTTTCACTTTTATCGATTGCTGTCAGAAGGAATGTAAACATCCCTTGTGACAGTAATAGGCAGGGACAGATACTGCTGTCAGAAGGAATGTAAACATCCCTTGTGACAGTAATAGGCAGGGACAGATGCTCTTTATGGAGGGATCTGGGGTCTAAGTCCCCAAATCCCTACTTTGCACCTAAATTTGAACCTTTAAGTCTTCTGTAAACCAGAGGTGATGTCATGACATCGCTTCCGTGTTACTAGATCCAAGACCTGATCGAAAACCGACTCTGGCGCTGTTCGGGTCTCTGGCCAGCCGGATGTGTGGTCTTCCTCAGGAAGGGGTTAAAATGTCCACAGGTCGGGTGCACATGAATTCATCATGTGCCCTGGCAGACATTGACAATTAGTAGCCACGGGCCAGGTGCGGCCGCAGGTTGCCGAATCACATATATAGCATATTACACTGATTTAACTACTTAAGATCCGCGCTATAGCCGAATGACGGCTTCAGCGTGGATCTAAATATCCAACACGCCGTCAATTGACGGCATGTTACTACTGCGTTCCCAGCGCACGCTCCAGAGTGCGCCGCGGGGAAACTCTGTGTTGGCCGTGTCCCTTGGACACAGCCAATCACAGATCGCCACGAACGGCCAATCAGAGTGGCCGTTTGTGATGCGATCTGTGGGCGAATGAGAGATGATCTCATATGTAAACATATGAGATCATCTCTCATTGCCGTTTTACACAGAGACAACGTCCTGTCTCTGGAGAGGAGACCGATCTGTGACCCTTGTACATAGGGACACAGATCGGTCACCCCCCAGTCACCCCCCTCCCCCCACAGTTAGAACACAATGCAGGGAATACATTTAACCCCTTCCTCACCCCCTAGTGTTAACCCCTTCAATGCCAGTCACATTTATACAGTAATTAGTGCATTTTTATAGCACTGATCGCAGTATAAATGTGAATGACGCCAAAAAAGTGTCCGATGTGTCCGCCATAACGTTGCAGTCCCAATAAAAATTGCAGATCGCCGCCATTTCTAGTAAAAAAAATAAATAATAAAAAATAATAATTCTGTCCCCTATTTTGTAGTCACTATAAATTTTGCGCAAACCAGATGCTTATTGCGATTTTTTTTTTTTTTACCAAAAATATGTAGAAGAAATACGCATCGTCCTAAACTGAGAAAAAAAAAAGTTGTTTTTTTTTAAATTGGGATATTTATTATTAGGGTTGTCCAGATACCGATACTAGTATCGGTATCGGGACCGATACCAAGTATTTGCGGGAGTACTTGTACTCACGCAAATGCTCCCGATACCTAAATAGAATACTTTTTTTGTATTTATCAACATGTTCTGTGAAAATTCTTTGAGTTTTTTACTACTGTGTGACAAGAAAATAAAATTTTTTTATTCATTTTTACTCATTTTTATTCTTTTATAATGTCTTGAGTTAGAGTTCTTCATAATTCTAAAGAAAATATCCTTAGTCTGTATTGTGGTTTGAAAACTGTCACATGACATTTAAAAAAAGTATCGGTATTCGGTATCGGCAAGTACATGAAAAAAAGTATCGGTACTTGTACTTGGTCCTAAAAAAGTGGTATCGGGACAACCCTATTTATTATAGCAACAAGTAAAAAATATTGTATTTTTTTCAAAATTGTCGCGCTTTTTTGTTTATAGCGCAAAAAATAAAAACCGCACAAGCGATCAAATACCACCAAAAGAAAGCTCTACTTGTGGGGAACAAAGGACGTCAATTTTGTTTGGGAGCCACGTCGCACGACCGCACAATTGTCAGTTAAAGCGACGCAGTGCCGGAAGCTGAAATATCACCTGGGCAGGAGGGGGGTATAAGTGCCCAGTAAGCACGTGGTTAAAGAAAGTCAGGATATCTGGAAGAAAATCCCTTAGTAATAAACAATAATACTCATTATAAAAGGTAAATGATGTCAGCAATATGCGTAATTCTAATGTACTTTCAATCACAGCAGTTTGAACCATTACCAAACGTCTCTGACATAATACTGTGGTCTGACCCTGACAAACAACCGATTCAGAATTGCAAAATAATATCTTTGAAGTCTAAAATAATTGAAATGAAGATGTCAGATAGTCTAATTATTGATGATAATAAGCCTATGAGATGGATCATACCCTCTGAAGTATCGGGTCTGGAAGTTGCAATATCTTTTTATTTAGAAGGAATTTCCACCCTTCCCATTGCCGTGTTGCATAACAGAAAGTAGCTGGACTGGGAGGCAATACTAATAAAGTGTTTGGCATTTGCTGCCGTGTAATTATATCTTGTATAATGGGGAATCAACACAAGGCAGCACAGGCAGCATAGGCAGCATGCACGCACGGAAACAAAAACACCGCTCACCAGTGCACTGGAAAATTGTATATGCATTTAGCAACTTGTTTTAGGCTCCATTCACACTTGTGTGACTTCCATTGCGACTTTACCCTGCGACTTTAGATGAGTGAAACATTCCCTTTGATCAATATGATAATTTTTTTTGTGCTCCACAAAGTCACTAGACATGTGCAGAGCAAGAATTTTTTGTTGCGTTTGTTTATTTTCCAACCAAGTGGCCGTTAACCGCTTCCCTACCAGCGTAGATACAAATGACGCTGGCAGGAACACCCTCTTCCTCTGGGCAGGTGTCATATGACGTCCTCCGCTACTCCAAGTCCCCTGGGGTGTCCCTCAGAACACAGCCCATCCCTGTTCAGGGTAAAGAGCCAATTTCATTGGCTCTTTACCACGTGAACGGCTGTGTCAAATCAAAGCCGGTCACTTTGGAGATCCATGTGCATGCCGCTCTTGCACACCCCGGGGGGGGGGGGGCAAACATCAGGGACGAGGCATGTCCCTCGCGCAAAGCCCAGCTCCGAACAGGTGACTATATGCATTGGGGGGGGGAGGGGTGGAAGCACGCCATTTTTTCACATAATAGTCAGACCAAAGTTGTGCAGGAACTACTTTAAAGTTGCACAGATAAACACTCATAGGGAAACAGGTGCGACTTTGGGGTCCAAAGCCACATGACAAGTCACACAAGTGTACATGGGGCCTTAATGCTTTAGTGAATTTAAAATATTTTGCTGATCTCTACCATTCTGCCTACTGGCACCTTCCGCTAGTCTCCCTGCCGATTCTCCCTACTGGCACCTCCGGCCACTCTCCCTACCGATTCTCCATACTGGCACCTACTGTCAATCTACCTGCCGATTCTCCATACTGGCACCTCCTGCTATTCTCCCTACTGGCCCCTCCCTCTACCGACAACACCCGCCACTCTTCCTGCCGATAATTCTTACTGGCACCTACTATCGCGCTTTCAGCCGATTCTCCCTACTGGCACCCCCGGCCACTTTCCCTACCGCCCCTCTCCCTACCTAGTCTTACTGGCACCTCCCGTTACTCTCCCTACTGACACCTCCCCACTCACTGTCCTGTTGATTTGCCCTGCCGACACCTCCCGCCACATTCCCTGCTTACTAGATAAACACCCAAACACTAAACTCCCCTAACGGTTTTGAAGGAAAAAAAAATGCAGCTTAGGCAAATTTTTAAACACCGATTTTCTCCCAGAGTATACAATAAACCAGTGTGCATGAGGACCAAGGATGAATGGCACCATAGTGCACATCAGCGTAACAGTGTGTATAATACACAATATGCCATGGGAAACAGATGGGCAGGTGCATAGAGCCCTTTATTTGCTTTCTATAAAAAGCAAATGGATGACCCAACTACTTGTATTAACTTGCAAAAAGTAAAAGTATTAAGACTTGTTAAGATTTTTTGTATTTTTAGTACTCGGTGAGTTATGAAGAGTCAGAAGATTTTGAAGGGGGAAATCCTCTTTTACTTGTGTCCGTTTACATCAGGCTATCTCCGATCTATCATGCTTAGGTCCAGAAACAAATACCACTTGGACATACTGTAGTTGCTAACATTGCCAGAAAAATTAGGAGGACGCTTTTATTGGAGAAAGGAAAATAAAACGTTGGGACCCTTAACCCGCCATGATGAAGTGCACCAACGACAACTAAGTTGCTATGTTTGTAGCCCTGCAAGTCTCTGACATTAAGCAACAAACTCAGGCAGACTGTCCTGCAGAGAGAGGGACACTTGTAAACAATGCTTTGATGGGTTCTATATTTGAGCATAGCTCCTCACTGTTCCCATGGAATGATCCATGGCCTCGTGAGACAGGGGTCAGAGGTGGTGTGAGAAAGGAATCCTGCACCCATTCAGCACTTGCAAAGTTCTACCAGAATCACTTGAAAGACAGTTTAGGGCAGAGGTCACACATAGCACTATATTTAAAAAATGACCCTAGGTTATGCAAGACTGAAGAGAAGCCTCTCTCATAAACATGGCATCTATGTCCATGTACCACCATTCATATAAATATGTTATAGGTAGAATGACTTTAGAACGTGTATCTGCCTTGGTTTTCTGCCTCCTTGGAACGTGCATCTGCCCTGGTTTTCTGCCTCCTTGGAACGTGCATCTGCCCTGGTTTTCTGCCTCCTTGGAACGTGCATCTGCCCTGGTTTTCTGCCTCCTTGGAACGTGCATCTGCCCTGGTTTTCTGCCTCCTTGGAACGTGCATCTGCCCTGGTTTTCTGCCTCCTTGGAACGTGCATCTGCCCTGGTTTTCTGCCTCCTTGGAACGTGCATCTGCCCTGGTTTTCTGCCTCCTTGGAACATGTATCTGCCCTGGTTTTCTGCCTCTTTGGAACGTGCATCTGCCCTGGTTTTCTGCCTCCTTGGAACGTGTATCTGCCCTGGTTTTCTGCCTCCTTGGAACGTGCATCTGCCCTGGTTTTCTGCCTCCTTGGAACATGTATCTGCCCTGGTTTTCTGCCTCTTTGGAACGTGCATCTGCCCTGGTTTTCTGCCTCCTTGGAACATGTATCTGCCCTGGTTTTCTGCCTCCTTGGAACGTGCATCTGCCCTGGTTTTCTGCCTCCTTGGAACGTGCATCTGCCTTGGTTTTCTGCCTCCTTGGAACGTGCATCTGCCTTGGTTTTCTGCCTCCTTGGAAGGTGCATCTGCCTCGGTTTTTTGCCTTCTTGGAACGAGTATCTGCCTTGGTTTTCTGCCTCCTTGGAAGGTGCATCTGCCTCGGTTTTTTGCCTTCTTGGAACGAGTATCTGCCTTGGTTTTCTGCCTCCTTGGAACGTGTATCTGCCTTGGTTTTCTGCCTCCTTGGAACGTGCATCTGCCCTGGTTTTCTGCCTCCTTGGAACGTGTATCTGCCCTGGTTTTCTGCCTCCTTGGAACGTGTATCTGCCTTGGTTTTCTGCCTCCTTGGAACGTGTATCTGCCTTGGTTTTCTGCCTCCTTGGAACGTGCATCTGCCCTGGTTTTCTGCCTCCTTGGAACGTGTATCTGCCCTGGTTTTCTGCCTCCTTGGATCGTGTATCTGCCCTGGTTTTCTGCCTCCTTGAAACGGGTATCTGCCTTGGTTTTCTGCCTCCTTGAAACGGGTATCTGCCTTGGTTTTCTGCCTCCTTGGAACGGGCATCTGCCTTGGTTTTCTGCCTCCTTGGAACGGGCATCTGCCTTGGTTTTTTGCCTCCTTGGAACGGGCATCTGCCTTGGTTTTCTGCCTCCTTGGAATGGGTATCTGCCTTGGTTTTCTGGAGGAATTGTACTGGGAGCATATGCGTTAGAGGATATAGGATTTAAGCATGTAGATCAGTGCTTGCTTTTATTGAGGTGGAAGGGATTTTTGCTGACACATAATGCTCATACATCTTGGGGAGGGGGGGGGGCACGATTTGGCATGTTTGCCCTGGGCTCGAGAAGACGTTGTCCCGGCACTATTCCCAGCTTCTTCCTGCCAGTAGCACAAGGTAAAGGGGGGGTGCACTGTGATGCAAGGGAGTGTGGGGGACTTTTGACTTCTGATGATGAGGGGGGGCTCTTGACATCTGATGCAAGGGGGGGGGGGGTTGGTTGCTGATGCGGCCTGTGATGAAATGGACTTTGAGACCATTGAGTCCATACCATAGTCCAACGTGTGAGCAAGTAAGAGAGGGTGGCTATGTTCCTACATAGTAAGACCATAGAGAATGAACGCAGCCATCCTCTAAAAGAAAGTCGGTCACAGCAGCAAAAAAAAAAGAAGGGAATTTGGGAGGAGGCTGAGAGTAATGGAAGGTACTTGTTGGAGTTCGAATACATACTTGAATATAACTTTTTTTTAACCCAGTGTGTTCACAGCTCCAACATGATATGTGACCAGATAAACATTCTGCAAACAACTACGGTAAGTATAAAAAAAAAAAGATACTTTCAAAGTACTGTAAAGGCATAAAAGACCAAAGGTATACATTTTTTTATTAAACTGCATTGTCCTTTAATATCAAATCTGCAAGAAGGTGGAGTTACCCTTTAAATACGCGTGCGTGCGTGCGTGTACACATCATTACTGGCTTGTAGATGTGCAAACATATTGATTACTATGGTAAATCCTTTTTCCTAGCCCTGCGTTATATCCAGAAATGTTAGCTCAGATATAAAAAAAGATACCAAATACATTTTAGGCACAGCTCAATTAAAAGCCAGTAGGAACCCTCATGAATCAGAGAAAGAAACCCAGTAAAAAAAAAAAAAATATATGATTTATCAAAACCGGAGGCAATTCTATAAAGTACTCGCGAGTTGTTATGTCACTACAAGCAAATTGAAAACATTGAAAAACATTTGGTAATTGCACAAACCTAATTATAGGTGTACAGAACAGTATCAAACAAGTGGTGCCACGCTCCACACTCTAAATAAATAGTTTAAATCAGTCTATTTCAAATCATCAAATACGAACACAATACTACAATCCATGTGAATTATGACAGAATATTTAAACATCTTAGGACACTAAATGAAATGTGCATTAGCAAATAAGTGACATAAAAAGTGCTACAAAGTCCACATAAAAAATAAAAAAAAGTTAATGCTGATTTCAGATACCGGTCTAATACAAATATTTGCTCCCGCTTCCGGGCATAGATAGCCGCAGTATCTAGGCCATGTCCGGCCCCTCCTACAGCCCCCTGCTGTCTTCTGGGGGACACACAGGTCCCAGAAGATAGCAGGGGCCAGTAAGATAGGGCAGCACGACTTGCGCATGTGCAGTAAGGAACCAAAAAGTGAAGTGGGGGTCCCCAAGGAATGCTTTTAGTTTCCAGGGATTTCCTCTCACTTCCTGTTTTGTCAATGTGACAGGAAGTGAAGGGAAATCTCCCCAAATGGGACACGGATGGCGATCCTATATGAGATATTCTATCTGCATCTCCAGTGGACAGTTGCCTCCTATGTAATTTAGGCTACCTAGGTTGGGTGTTGGAACAGCGATTTCTGCCTTCACGGTAAAGTTGTACAGTAGTCTTGGGGGTTATAGGCTGCATGGGTGAAAGGGTGGCTTTTTTAAATCCACGTGCCTAAAGCGTTTTTTCCATAGTTATATTGGTCTACTACTGTAATTTCCAGCTTCTATAGGAATTGGCCTCAGAAGTCACCTTGAACGTAAACACAGGTGACACCAGTCACCCAGGTTGGGATCAGCAAACCAAGAAAAGGTGGTGAAATCTCTGGTTAGTCTCTTTAGGTAGCTTCCCTTCTCCCATGACACAGATAATAGGCCACCCAGGGTTCGCACCCGGACTCACCCACTCAACCTTCTCCTCAGAGTCATGTCAAGGCCTCCTGTGTGCCTCACATTTTCTACGCCCACGCGGCTGGATGTCCACTAAAACGCTGCTTTCTAGATCGACAACTCTTTCTCTGGACCACCGGAGTCTCCAGTTGTATATTTGTTTTGCATTCACGACCTAAACCTGCACGATTTCGCAGGAGGCTACATTCCTTTGAGGAGCTATATTTAGGAGAGGGCTCGATTCGTGGATCCCTCTCCACCGACTACAAATTCCTACTAGAGCTTCATGCATAGACAGATCCCGCCTTCCTTGCCAAATGAGAGGGACCTGCGAGTCACTTTCTCCAACTCTCAAAAAGAGCAAATACACTTTTTGCGCACAAGTTTTCGTTGTGCAGCAAGTACCAGGAGACCACTTACGAAATAGTGACTCACTGGTACAGGACGCCATCAGTCCATGGCAAATGGTTTCCCTAACAAAGTGATCACCCAAGAAGGCAGCTTGCTCTGGGGCCACCCAAGCAGGCAGCTTGCTCTGGGGCCACCCAAGCAGGCAGCTTGCTCTGGGGCCACCCAAGCAGGCAGCTTGCTCTGGGGCCACCCAAGCAGGCAGCTTGCTCTGGGGCCACCCAAGCAGGCAGCTTGCTCTGGGGCCACCCAAGCAGGCAGCTTGCTCTGGGGCCACCCAAGCAGGCAGCTTGCTCTGGGGCCACCCAAGCAGGCAGCTTGCTCTGGGGCCACCCCAGCAGGCAGCTTGCTCTGGGGCCACCCCAGCAGGCAGCTTGCTCTGGGGCCACCCCAGCAGGCAGCTTGCTCTGGGGCCACCCCAGAAGGCAGCTTGCTCTGGGGCCACCCCAGAAGGCAGCTTGCTCTGGGGCCACCCCAGAAGGCAGCTTGCTCTGGGGCCACCCCAGAAGGCAGCTTGCTCTGGGGCCACCCCAGAAGGCAGCTTGCTCTGGGGCCACCCCAGAAGGCAGCTTGCTCTGGGGCCACCCCAGAAGGCAGCTTGCTCTGGGGGCACCCCAGAAGGCAGCTTGCTCTGGGGGCACCCCAGAAGGCAGCTTGCTCTGGGGGCACCCCAGAAGGCAGCTTGCTCTGGGGGCACCCAAGAAGGCAGCTTGCTCTGGGGGCACCCAAGCAGGCAGCTTGCTCTGGGGGCACCCAAGCAGGCAGCTTGCTCTGGGGGCACCCAAGCAGGCAGCTTGCTCTGGGGGCACCCAAGCAGGCAGCTTGCTCTGGGGGCACCCAAGCAGGCAGCTTGCTCTGGGGGCACCCAAGCAGGCAGCTTGCTCTGGGGGCACCCAAGCAGGCAGCTTGCTCTGGGGGCACCCAAGCAGGCAGCTTGCTCTGGGGGCACCCAAGCAGGCAGCTTGCTCTGGGGGCACCCAAGCAGGCAGCTTGCTCTGGGGGCACCCAAGCAGGCAGCTTGCTCTGGGGGCACCCAAGTATTAGGGGGGCTGCTGCACACAGAAGGTTTTTAACCTCGCTATACTGCCCTCCCCCTCTTTGGTGCGCACAGGTCCAGGTGTACCTGGGTTTACACGACTTCTTCGTACTTCAAAACGTTTGCATTGTGCTACTTTATGCACTCAGGTCCTTACTTAAAGGGCAGTATTGTAATCCTAGATTCTCGATAAGATGGGCCAACTTATCTAGTCTTCCCTTGATAGGTTTCCGATACCTGTGCTTATTGGCTCTAAATAGTTGATGTAGGCTCTGTATTGTATTGCTGTTCCCAGTGGCGGCTGGTGCTCATCAATTGTCGCCACTGTGCCATCAAAACGTAGCCACTGTGCCGTAAAATGCCACCAGTTTCCCCCCGTAAAATACCACCAGTTTGCCCCCTGCCCGGCGCTTACCTTTCTCGGGTCAGCCATCCTTCTCCACGCTCCCTCGATGTCGCTTCAGCCAATCAGGGGACCGGTAACCAGACCCGGTGAACCTTGATTGGCTGAGATGCGTGTCAGTGTTAACAGGGGAACGCACACACTGTGCGCCCTATGGTTAACCATTTGGAAGCCGATTAGAGCCCACAGGCCGCTGGCTCTGATAGACACTTCCAAAAACACACCCACCGCTGTTATTCAGATGGCCGACGTTCAACAGGGGGCCGGCCACCTGAATAGTGGGCGGCAGCGGCGACAATACATAGATTCATGCAATGCATGAATCTATGTATTGTTGAGTGACGGGTGCAGGAGAGAGGGGACGGTGCTCCTGCGCCCACTATGGATGCACCGCCACTGGCTGTACCCCTACAAGTGCATTTGACAACTGTATGAAGAAGTCAATAGCATGGGCTTGACAGCTTGGAGAGCTGCTTGACCCACTACAGTGCAACAAAGCCCTGCCTTGCCATTGCACAATTTTCATTGGGATTTTCACCTTCTACGCCGCCAAGCAGATGACTCACTGGATATAATAGGCTGCACGGGCATTTTCCCATATTTCCTCCAGTTTTGATCAATTACCCTAAAAATGTTGGTTACATATATAATGATATATTTGACAGCACATCTGTACAGGCACAGACGATGCGTTATAAAAAAAGAAAAAAGATGGGTCCCACCATTAATTTAGAAGGCTTCATCTTAACTTCTCACATTTCTAAGTTGCTCATTGCGCACATTCCACAAACATCTTTGTAGACCAGCTAAGCAGTGCCAACGTCTCTGTCTATTGAGGTTGGAGGGGAATCTGCATCTTTAAGAGCAGCCCCCATTGCAGCAAGAGGAGAAGGGAGGGGCGACACTGCACAATAGCAGCCTTGTGCGGGCTCACAAGAAGAGGAGAGGGGTAAAGTCTCTTCTCACCCCCTCAATGCCAAGTCAGTGGAATACTCTGCTGACATCTTTAAAAGCAAAGCTCTGAATGCTCATTGTTGCTGTAAGAAAAAAAAAAACGGGTTTAGATCAATAATCCATTGGTTATTGCCTACAAATAAAAATAAGGCTGCGTAAAAGAAATGCAACTTTGGGCCAAACTGTTGCTTAGACTTGAGAAGGGTTAGAACAGATCTCCTGCAAGCCAATTAGGAGAGATATTATGCAAAGAGCTGGTAACTTCCTCGTAATGGATAAGTGCAATTATCCTTTGTATGAAAATAGTAACCCAGATGGAAAAATGTAAAGTACAGTAGGGAAAGGCTAGAGCCATAATCAGCTTCTTTTTTGGTGACTTTCCTTCACTTCCCGTCTTGTGAAACTTACAAAAAAATCCTGATAAGATGTAAAATAGCTGCAATATCTACAGACAGAGGGCCGATTCACCCCAGCAGCCATGATGAATGCACAGGAGGACACAGTGGTAAAGCACCCTTCCCGGTGTCCATGATATTTCATTAAAATTAGTTCTACCCCCCCTTTCCCTAAAGCTCAAATGAGCATGCATCTCTGAATGCCGATGTGAAAATCGCCTAACGTAGTTTTCTTACTTGTACATTTATTGGTTTCCACTTCCTGGTTTCTTTTGACCTCTGGAAGATTTAGCCCCCCCACCCCCCCTCCCCCATTCAGAACATTTTTTCATGGCACGACATTGCATGACTGCGCAATTGTCAGTTAAACTAACGCTTGTCCGGGGACAGGTACTTGAATTGCCACCTCAGGGCGGGTATCTCGACCACTGTGGAGACCGGCCGGGGCTGTTGCATGCGGGGAGGTAAGCTGGAGGTCTATAGTGGCCCCCCTCCCCTCGTGCCCACCTGGCCGGTTTACCCTCTAATCTGCACATTACCTAATGTACCAATTGCCGTCCAGACGACCAGCCTGCTTGACTTCCGGTTCTCGCTCCTCCTCAGCGGGCACCCGTCTTTACTCGTATAAGGGAGGTTCGAAGTGCATCTCCCCCGCTCTGTTTTTCTGTTATGATGTTTTATAAGGAAGGGAAGACTTCACCTCCAGCTCGCTGCCTGGTTTCCGAGTTTGAGTTATGCCCATTAGGATATTGGGTCCCAACGTGTTTGCCTGTATATAAAAAGGGAGGGGGTGGTGTCTGCGCTGAAAAAGTGAAAGGGGGAGGGGGAAATGTGTGAAAATGTGTGGGAATGGGGCAGGTGACTGGTGGGGTGGAAGGTGAATGAAGGTGAATTTAGGACAACATAATAACCAACATTATATAATGAACAGTGTGAATGATGTCCGTTTTTAATGTTCTACTAGTTTTTATGTTATTTTGAATAATGAATGGCATACTGTCTGCTGCAAAAGCTTCCGACAACGTGTGTTGTGATGTACGACTTCCCGTTCACAAATAAAGATTTTACAAAAAAAAAAAAGTAACACTTGCATACTACACTAAACGGAAGTACCATTGAGGGCACGCCAAGCCCTATCCCTCTCGGAGTTTGACAGCCTGCGGGCTGGACGGTGCACCCGTGCCATTAAGCTGCAGCTAATCAGGAGCCTCGTGTACTGGAGCTAAACATCCAGTGTGCATGAGGCCTTAGCGGGAATTCAGCATTAAAGCGGTACGAAAGCTTAGTTTTTTTTAAATAATCAACATATCATACTTACCTCCACAGTGCAGTTCGTTTTGCACAGAGTGCCCCCGATCGTTCTCTACTGGGGTCTCACGGTTGCTCTTGCAGCTCCTCACTGCAAGAGCCAACCCCCTCTGGGAAGCTCGCCCATGGAGGTTAGCTTGCAGGCGCGCTCCCGTGCCATACAATCGGTGTGACTCTGCCATGCCCCTCGCGTCATTGGATTTGATTGACAGCGGCGGGAGCCAATGGCTGCGCTGCTATCAATCTATCCAATGAAGGGCCGACAAGGCCTGGGGAAAGCAATGCGGGATCGCGTCCACGGAAAATCAGGGCTCAGGTAAGTAAAAAACGGGGGCTCGGGCCCCGAGAGTGCATAGGATGCATTAAGATGAAAGATAAGGAAGGTTTACAACCACTTTAATTTGTTAGTCAAGTCCATTTATATCTGTTTAAACACTATCCTCTCCCCAGGTGACAATGGTGCTATCCAAAATCTCTCCATTGCTCCTCCATCCAGGGTGGAGACACCCTAAAACAGGAAGTGTGTTACCGGCTTGATCACCATGTGAAAAGAAAAAGGAAGAGGGTCTAAAATAAAATACACCACATATTACATTTTTGGCTTTGTGCTTGATACTGGTTTACGTAAAGTAACTTACTGGCAAAAACACTGTTATATTACAGCAATGAGATTTTCTAAAGGCCACTGAATTGACACTTCAGTAGTTATTTGGCGGTTTGAAAGCTGCTGTTTGCCCCCTTGCCTCCGCTATCACTATCCAGTTGGCACACTTAATTGGATGGCACTGTTCCATGACACTTCATTTCAGCAAACGGCTGCCCTGAGGACATGGCAAAGAGTGTAACCATTTAAAAGTTTCTACATGAGGCTCTTTATTCCTTTTATTTACTAGAAAATGCTGCAAGAGATTAATTATTAATGGATTAAATTTATGTACAGTATTTGCAACAAAAATGTAAAGAATGTGATAAGTTCTTATAAAATGTATTTTAGAAAGAAATGTAAACGTATGATTTTTCATAGTCTTGCATCTTATCCTATAAACTATCCAAATATAGTACAACTTTCATTTTCCCAACATGCCTTTTGCCTCAAATCTTCATGTTAGCTAAACTGAGCATGCTCTAGTAGCAAGATCCCACCTCCAGCACACACACCTTGGGCTTACTTCAGTGCGATCCCACCTCCAGCACACACACCTTGGGCTTACTTTAGTGCGATCCCACCTCCAGCACACACATACACACCTCGGGCTTACTTCATGGAGATCCCACCTCCAGCACACACGCCTTGGGCTTACTTCATGGAGATCCCACCTCCAGCACACACATACACACCTTGGGCTTACTTCATGGAGATCCCACCTCCAGCACACACGCCTTGGGCTTACTTCATGGAGATCCCACCTCCAGCACACACATACACGCCTTGGGCTTACTTCATGGAGATCCCACCTCCAGCACACACGCCTTGGGCTTACTTCATTGAGATACCACCTCCAGCACACACGCCTTGGGCTTACTCTTCAGCGAGATCCCACCTCCAGCACATGCATACACACCTTGGGCTTACTTCATAGAGATCCCACCTCCAGCACACATGCCTTAGGCTTACTTCATGGACATCCCACCTCCAGCACACACACCTTGGGCTTACTTCATGGACATCCCACCTCAAGCACACACACCTTGGGCTTACTTCATGGAGATCCCACCTCCAGCACACACCCACCTTGGGCTTACTTCATGGAGATTCCCACCTCCAGCACACATGCCTTGGGCTTACTTCAGTGAGATCCCACCTCCAGCACATACACACCTTGGGCTTACTTCATGGACATCCCACCTCCAGCACACACATACACACCTTGGGCTTACTTCAGTGAGATCCCACCTCCAGCACATACACACCTTGGGCTTACTTCATGGAGATCCCACCTCCAGCACACACACCTTGGGCTTATTTTATTTTATGTGAGAAAAATCCGACTGTGGTGTAGGCTCCATCGGACATTTGCCATCGGAATTTCCGACAAATGTTTGAGAGCTGGTTCTCAAATTTTCCGACAACAAAAGTTCTTGCCGGAAATTCTGATCGTGTGTAGGCAATTCCGACGCAAAAAAAAATCATGCATGCTGGGAACATAATTTTTCTTGGCTCGTCGTAGTGTTGTACGTCACCGAGTTCTTGACGTTCAGAATTTCTGACAACATTTGTGTGACCTTGTGTATGCAAGTTTGAGCCAACACCCGTCAGAAAAATAAATAAAAATCCATGGTTTTGTTCTCGGAATGTCCCATCATGTGTACGCGGCATTACACATATACAATTATGCTCATAAGCTCTGCTCTGAGCTCTGTTTTTTTTTGCCTCTACACACGGCTCTGAAAATACCGATCTAACTGCCCGATGTGCATGGTGACAAAGGCCAACATAGAATTACGTTTAGAGGCATTAGAACAGATGCCAGGGGCCTCCAACAGTGGAATCGTTTCTGCCAGTGTGCATGAGGACTTGTATACAATGCTGAAACATTTTTCTACAGCGATTTCCAGGGAGCATTACACAATCAGTCCATGTCTTGCAGATCGCAGTCTAATATGACGATCATGCGCGCCACTAGCAGATTGGGTGGAGGCCAATTAAACTATCTGCATGTTTTTTGGATGGTGAAAGGAAACCTGACAACTTAGAATAAAAGAACAATGCAAAACAAACAGTACATTAACCTTCTCCCAGTAAAATATGGGCAAATTAGAGCTGGCAGGGCAGGAAAACTTTGCAGGAGATATTGAAAACAAATAAAACACAAAATGAAGAGACCTTGGAGTAAAGGGATCTGCAAGTGCGAGTTTCATAACTTGTTGTCCTTCTCTTACTTCTGTTAAAGGGCCACGCTCTCGCATATGCTTTTTTTTTGCACATCATGCAGCTTTGAAGTTTTAACTGTGCACTTTGTCGCATTTTTCACACTTTTTATGCATAGGAAGAGATCATGCCATACATCCACAGGAATGCAGAGCCACTAAAGTAAGCATACACAACGATATATAACATGGTACAAAAATCTGACTAAAAATGTAAAACACACTGACTGTACCTTAAAAGGACATGAGTGCCATGTAGATATGCGTGGGATCAATCTATGTAGTGCATCGAACACCGTAGCAGGTGCCATTCCCATCATTTTCATATGTTTTTTTAAAGTAGATAGACAGGGGTGTCAAACTCAATTTTAACGCGGGTCGCATCAGCATCATGGTTGCCCTCAAAAGGGCCGGTTGTAAAGGGAAGTGAGCTATAGTACAGTTCCAGGGGGGTGTGCTATGCAAACAGTGCAGTTTCTAGGTGTGCCCTATGCACACAGTGCAGGGTTCAGGAGCGCGCTGCACACAGAGTGCAGTTTCCAAGAGCGCGCCGCGCACACAGAGTGCAGTTTCCAAGAGCGCGCCGCGCACACAGTGCAGTTTCCAAGAGCGCGCCGCGCACACAGAGTGCAGTTTCCAAGAGCGCGCCGCGCACACAGTGCAGTTTCCAAGAGCGCGCCGCGCACACAGTGCAGTTTCCAAGAGCGCGCCGCGCACACAGTGCAGTTTCCAAGAGCGCGCCGCGCACACAGTGCAGTTTCCAAGAGCGCGCCGCGCACACAGTGCAGTTTCCAAGAGCGCGCCGCGCACACAGTGCAGTTTCCAAGAGCGCGCACACAGTGCAGTTTCCAAGAGCGCGCCGCGCACACAGTGCAGTTTCCAAGAGCGCGCACACAGTGCAGTTTCCAAGAGCGCGCCGCGCACACAGTGCAGTTTCCAAGAGCGCGCCGCGCACACAGTGCAGTTTCCAAGAGCGCGCCGTGCACACAGTGCAGTTTCCAAGAGCGCGCACACAGTGCAGTTTCCAAGAGCACGCCGCGCACACAGTGCAGCTTCCAAGAGCGCGCCGCGCACACAGTGCAGCTTCCAAGAGCGCGCCGCGCACACAGTGCAGGGTTAAGAGCGTGCCGCGCACAGTATACAACCTGGGTGTGAGGGTCACATAAAAAGGCCTGGGGGGGCCTTGTGTTTGACATGTGTTGTAGAAAAGAGGGGGGGGGGGGGAATCACACATTTTTAAACACAAAAAAAAAAACAGCACAAATCTGCTTACTGCATTTGGGGTGCCATTGTCAATTGGGGTTTGTTCATGCACTGCTATTGTGTGAGGTGAGAGCAGCCTCAAGTATAGTGGCCTACAAAGCGCTTGCATTTGGTACATTAGACATTTTAGGCTGCATACACGCTACAACGTTTTGTGGGCACGCACAAAATCATAGTCAATTTCACCCCAAACACAGCAAGTGGACTCGAAAAGGAGGGGCAACAAACCACGTGGTTGAAAAAATGTGCAAAGCTCAAAACGGCCTAGGCTACATTGTCGCATGTAGGGCAGCCCCATGTGTTCAGCGCCACACAGTGTAAATGGCGTCACGTATCATAGTACGAATTTGGCCTTAGACATGCGAAGGATGCCGAGATATAAAGCCCAGAAGCTTGCAGGCAGCACTATCGTGTATATTTTACATCGGATGTCTGTATAGTGTATGCCTATTGTAATTAGGAAGGCCATACTGAACACAACCAATTCAGGTGAATGAGCCTGCACCACAGCTGCCCTGTGCAATGTACGGAACACAGTGATGTGGGCTTTTCAGGGTTAAAACAGGCAATAAAAAGGAGGCAACATACTGCCGCGCTCCCGCCTGTCAGGCTTTTTGAAAAGAAATACACCCCAGAAGGCTTTTCAGAGCCCTATATGTATTTGGAAAGGCACCCATGTATGTATTTCAACTGTGCGTTTATCCATTTGGCTGAAATTCAGGTTTAACGCTTATAACTGGTGCTGTAAGTTCTATGGCGCGGCAGTAACAAGCTGTAAACAAACCTTTGGCTGGTCTTTATTTACATTTTTTCATGCATGCTTGAAATAGAAGTGATTCCAGCTGCCCGATAATTTCTACTCGACAGGACGGATGGTGCCCCCCATCATCCTAATGCTTCCCGGGCTCATCTAAAACCACAAAAAAATCTGGGATGTCCCCAAATCATTTCAGAATGAAGAATCTTGATCCTTCATGCTGAAGCAGTTGTCTGTCATGTATTCTCATGAGTTGGACCTTTAGCTCTACATCAGGGGTCTCCAAACTTTCTAAAGTGCTGGTTTATGGTCCTTCAGACTTCAGGGGGGCTGGAGTGCCCAGTAGGAGTAGAAAATGCCCCGGTGTTGGTTGGAGTTAGGAGAAGGAGGAACAGCCCCCTCATTGGGATCAGTGGGAGGGAACAGCGCTCCCCCTCATTGGGATCAGTGGGAGGGAACAGCGCTCCCCCTCATTGGGATCAGTGGGAGGGAACAGCGCTCCCCCTCATTGGGATCAGTGGGAGGGAACAGCGCTCCCCCTCATTGGGATCAGTGGGAGGGAACAGCGCTCCCCCTCATTGGGATCAGTGGGAGGGAACAGCGCTCCCCCTCATTGGGATCAGTGGGAGGGAACAGCGCTCCCCTCATTGGGATCAGTGGGAGGGAACAGCGCTCCCCTCATTTGGATCAGTGGGAGGGAACAGCGCTCCCCTCATTGGGATCAGTTGGAGGGAACAGCGCTCCCCTCATTGGGATCAGTGGGAGGGAACAGCGCTCCCCTCATTGGGATCAGTGGGAGGGAACAGCGCTCCCCTCATTGGGATCAGTGGGAGGGAACAGCGCTCCCCTCATTGGGATCAGTGGGAGGGAACAGCGCTCCCCTCATTTGGATCAGTGGGAGGGAACAGCGCTCCCCTCATTGGGATCAGTTGGAGGGAACAGCGCTCCCCTCATTGGGATCAGTGGGAGGGAACAGCGCTCCCCTCATTGGGATCAGTGGGAGGCAAGCCCTTTAAAACGACAGGCCTGCCCTGCAAGAGTTATAAATTCTAAAGATCTGTACAAAGGTAGAAGAGACCTGCAAGTCTTAAGGAAGTTTGCAATTCAGAAGAACATTAGGCCTCATTCACACCGACTTGTCTGGACAGTGGATCATTGTGGTAAGAATCAGCAGATTCTCGCTGCTGGAATCACAGGCGATTCCAGACAGCTGCGGCGACTCTACCTGTGCAAAAGCAATGACAGGCTGACTGGGACAGCAGCTGTCTGGTGCCTCTTGTGATTCCAGCTGAAAGAATCTGCTGCTGCAGTGATTCACCATCCAGACAAAAAAAGCCAGCGTGAAGGCCGAAGCATTCACATGTCAACACAATGCCTTGCGTACCATACAATAGTGTTACGAAACACATTGCATACTTCCTGCCCTTCTCTAGCAGTGATCTCCAACTTATCCAGTGTGTTATTGTTGCTTATGGACTTTTGTTAATGTGTAACCCAAACTCATGCTTGCGCCAAAAGATAAGTCTACCGCGGGAAATCAGGGTGAAGAATGCTAATGTGCCATATGAATATTTAACGACTTTCTTCATACAACTCTGACCTCAATGGTTATATAAAACTAGCAAAGCATGCCCATTCCAGAACAGACAAGGTTGGAGATATGACAAACAATGCCATTAGTGTCTTAGTGAGCAGGAGAGGAGTGTGGAGGGTGAGATGGCGGGCAGTATGTGCAGGAGAGGGGTGTGTATGGTGATATGGCGGGCAGTATGTGCAGGAGAGGAGTGTGGAGGGTGAGATGGCGGGCAGTATGTGCAGGAGAGGGGTGTGGATGGTGATATGGCGGGCAGTATGTGCAGGAGAGGAGTGTGGATGGTGATATGGCGGGCAGTATGTGCAGGAGAGGAGTGTGGATGGTGATATGGCGGGCAGTATGTGCAGGAGAGGGGTGTGGATGGTGATATGGCGGGCAGTATGTGCAGGAGAGGAGTGTGTATGGTGATATGGCGGGCAGTATGTGCAGGAGAGGAGTGTGGAGGGTGAGATGGCGGGCAGTATGTGCAGGAGAGGGGTGTGTATGGTGATATGGCGGGCAGTATGTGCAGGAGAGGAGTGTGGAGGGTAATATGGCGGGCAGTATGTGCAGGAGAGGAGTGTGGAGGGTGATATGGCGGGCAGTATGTGCAGGAGAGGAGTGTGGAGGGTGAGATGGCGGGCAGTATGTGCAGGAGAGGGGTGTGTATGGTGATATGGCGGGCAGTATGTGCAGGAGAGGAGTGTGGAGGGTGAGATGGCGGGCAGTATGTGCAGGAGAGGAGTGTGGAGGGTGAGATGGCGGGCAGTATGTGCAGGAGAGGAGTGTGGAGGGCGAGATGGCGGGCAGTATGTGCAGGAGAGGAGTGTGGAGGGTGAGATGGCGGGCAGTATGTGCAGGAGAGGAGTGTGGAGGGTGAGATGGCGGGCAGTATGTGCAGGAGAGGAGTGTGGAGGGTGAGATGGCGGGCAGTATGTGCAGGAGAGGAGTGTGGAGGGTGAGATGGCGGGCAGTATGTGCAGGAGAGGAGTGTGGAGGGTGATATGGCGGGCAGTATGTGCAGGAGAGGAGTGTGGAGGGTGATATGGCGGGCAGTATGTGCAGGAGAGGAGTGTGGAGGGTGATATGGCGGGCAGTATGTGCAGGAGAGGAGTGTGGAGGGCGAGATGGCGGGCAGTATGTGCAGGAGAGGAGTGTGGAGGGTGATATGGCGGGCAGTATGTGCAGGAGAGGAGTGTGGAGGGTGATATGGCGGGCAGTATGTGCAGGAGAGGAGTGTGATATGGCGGGCAGTATGTGCAGGAGAGGAGTGTGGAGGGTGATATGGCGGGCAGTATGTGCAGGAGAGGAGTGTAGAGGGTGATATGATGGGCAGGAGAGGAGTGTGGAGGGCATGACAGTAGACAGTATGTGCAGAAGAGGAACTTGAGGATGTATGACAGTGAGCAGCATGTGCAGGAGAGGAGTGTAGAGGGAATGACAGTGGGCAGTATGTGCAGAAGAGGAGTAGAACAGTGGGTAATTTGTGGGTATAAAAAGTATTGAGAATATAATAATAATAATAATAATAATAATAATAATATGCACAGAGGGGTGTGGAGAGTATAAGAGCGGGCAATGTGTGCAGCGGGGAAGCGCGGAGGGTTTGACAGCGGGCAATATGTGCAGCAGAGAAGCACAGAGGGTTTGACAGCGGGCAATATGTGCAGCAGAGAAGCACAGAGGGTTTGACAGCGGGCAATATGTGCAGCAGAGAAGCACGGCGGGGATGACTGCGGGCAATATGTGCAGCAGAGAAGCATGGAGGGTATGAGTGCGGGCAATATGTGCAGCAGAGAAGCACAGAGGGTTTGACAGCAGGCAATATGTGCAGCAGAGAAGCACGGAGGGTTTGACAGCGGGCAATATGTGCAGCAGAGAAGCACGGAGGGTTTGACAGCGGGCAATATGTGCAGCAGAGAAGCACGGCGGGTACGACTGCGGGCAATATGTGCAGCAGAGAAGCACAGAGGGTATGAGTGCGGGCAATATGTGCAGCAGAGAAGCACGGCGGGTATGACTGCGGGCAATATGTGCAGCAGAGAAGCACGGAGGGTTTGACAGCGGGCATTCAGATAAAGAAATTCAGACAAAGAAAACTAAGAAAAAAAACATTTCGAAGGGAAATCGAAGGAAAAGGTAAGTGAACCAACAATGCACTAGCTTAAAGTAACCTATTTAGAAAATAAAAAACAAACCTTTACAACCCCTTTAAAGCGTAGGTCCACACAAAAAGACAACTTCTGCTTTTCGGAACCCTCCCCCCCTCCGGTGACACATTTGGCACCTTTCAGGGGGGAAGGGGGTGCGGATACCTGTATTTGCACCCACTTCCAGGAATAGACTCCGGAGGGAGTCACTCCCCTTCAAGTCTCCTGCCGATGTCTTCTGGGAAACACACTGGCCCCCCAGGAGACAGCAGGGACCAGTGTGGGCACGATGCGCGGCTCGCGCATGCACAGTAGGGAACTGAGTAGTGAAGCTTCACTTCCCGATTCCCTCACCGAGGATGGCGGCATCGCTGGACAGGCAAGTGTCCATTTATTAAAAGTCAGGAGCTGCTGGCTTTAAAAAAAATTAAATAAAAAATTTGACTTAAAGCGGAGGTCCGCCCGAATAATATATATATATATATATATATATATATATATATATATCGGGCGGACCTCCGCTTTAAGTCGAATTTGTAAAAACTGACTACATCAAAACTCTGAGAAAATAAAACATTGTGGGGAATTTATCTGAACTGGAGCATACAGCTTCTTAGTTCAGCTTGTTCAGTTAACCACTTAAGACCCGGACCAATACGCTGGCAAATGACCCAAGGGGTTTTTGCGATTCGGCACTGCGTCGCTTTAACAGACAATTGCGCGGTCGTGCGACGTGGCTCCCAAACAAAATTCGCGTCCTTTTTTTCCCACAAATAGAGCTTTTTGGTGGTATTTGATCGCCTCTGCGATTTTTATTTTTTGCGCTATATACAAAAATAGAGCGACATTTTTGAAAAAAAATCAATATTTTTTACTTTTTGTTATAATAAAAAACCAATAAACTAAATTTTAGTCAAACATTTAGGCCAAAATTTTTTTAGCCACATGTCTTTAGTAAAAAAAAAAAAAAAAAAAAAAAAAAAAAAAATCGCATTAAAAAAAAATTAGCTACCTAGCGGGAACAGCGACACTAATACAGCGATCAGAAAAATGATCGCTTAGTGATGCTGGCAATAGGGAGTGAAAGGGTTAACTAGGGCAGTGATCAAGGGGTTAAAACTTTATTGGGGGGGGTGGGGGGGGCTACCCTGACACTAACACTGACTGACTGTCACACTGACACTAAATACAGTAATCATACATGTATGATTACTGCATTCAGTGACACTGTGACAGGGGGGAGGGGGGGGGGCGATCGCGGGGGTTAAATGTGTTTGTGTGTGTGTGTGTAAGTGTGCTGTTAGTGCAGACTTACTTGTAGTGTTGTGATCTCTCCTCAGCGGCGCTTGAAACAAACGCCGAGGGAGAGATCACGTCGCTTCCTCCTTCCTGTGTTTACACAGGAGGAGGAAGTGAAAGGGCGGGCGGGCGCGCGCATTGGCTGGGAGCGATCCGGAGGGGGCGGGTGAAAACGTATAGCCACCCCCACTTGTCGGATCGCTCCTGCAGCCGCGCGGACCGCCGCATGTACGGGGGGGGGGGGTCCGATCGGACCCCCGATCCCCCCCAAGGCACCAACGTATATATACGTTGATGTGCCTGTCGGTGCCATTCTGCCGACGTAAATGTACATGCGGCGGTCCTTAAGTGGTTAAGCTTCGAAAATGAAAGATGGAAACTGATTGGTTGGATTTCAAAACTGTTCCAGATTCTGGCTGCTCCAGTTTTGATCATTTCCCTACCGATTCCCCTTTATGCCAATTTCGACTTTTTAAAGTCCTTGCTTAGCACTTAATTTTCGTGTCATTTTACCCTAAGGCCGGAATCACACTTGTGCTGTGTGAATTTCAGCTCTGTAATCTCTGCAGATAGATAAGGGAAGTGTTCAGCAGATTAGCAATGTTTTAGCTGCGAATTTGGAGACCTGGGGGAAGTTCCGGGTGAGAGGAGAGTGGGGGAGAAGTGTATTGAGCTGAATGAAATTCCTGAAGAGAACTGAACACATCTGCGAATCAGCTGCGTACCCATAGAAGATAATGGGCCTGAATTCGCACCTGAGCCACACCGCAAGGCATAAAATCCGCACGCGTTTTTCTGCAATGCGCAGTGCGAATGCATCGCACATATGTGAACCAGCCTCATTGAAAACAATGGGCCAGATTCAGAAAGAATTAGATTCCCACAGAGTATCAGAGATACTCTACGCCGCCGTACTTTACCTGGCTCTAGGAGGAATTCAGAGAGATTTTGGCCCGTAAGGTACGGCGGCGTAGTGTATTTCTCCCGGCGGAATCAAACTACGCGATTAGGGGGCGTGAGGCATTTAAATTAAGCACGTCCCGCGGCGATCGAACTGCGCATGCTCCGTTCAGAAATTTCCTGCCGTGCATTGCGCGAAATCACGTCGTAATTTTTTTTTTGAGTAGCGTCGTTTACGGACATTCCTATTCCCGGACGACTTACGCAATAAATAAAAAAAAAAATTGAAAGTCGACATGGGAACGACGGCCATACTTAACATGGGCCGCGTAACGTTAGACCAGCTAATAGCTGGTTTAACTTTACGTAGCGAAAAAATGACGTACGCGATTGCGAACTTCGTGGATCGCCGGAAACGACGCTGAAAACGACGCAAAGTCCACCCAGCGGCCGCAAAAAGATCGCAGCGTAGATCCAAAGGCGTACGAGGACGTAAGCCTGTCAGATCAAAGCCCAACGCCGCCGTATCATGGTTTGAGGATTCAAACTAGTGATACGGCGCGCGTAATTTGAAAGTACTCCTGTCTAACACCAGTTAGACAGACGTAATGGCTCTCTGAATCTGGCCCAATGTATTTAGAAATGTTCTGCGTATTAGATGCGGTTTAAGCCGCAACCAATTCGCATAGGTGTAAATCCGGCCTTAAATGTGCGGTTTTGCTTAATAAATTGTAAGACAAGCGAGTCACCGACATGTATGATGTACGCATTCAGATAGTGATTGTTCACTGTCAGTTGAGAAGGAAAATTCCTTTGACTTGTATACTGCATAAAGCATGGTTTTCATGCTGGAAGTCTTGGAAGGACTCGGGGCTTGCTATGTAATGGCAGTCAGTACATATTCACAATAGTTACTGACAAGCACTCTCCATACAGCTATACTAATTAGAGGTCGACCGATATGGGTTTTTCTCCGGCCGATGCCAATATTTAGAAATCGGGGCGGCCGATGGCCGATATATGATGCCGATATTAGCGGCCGATATTTTGGGCCGATTTTTGGATTGGGATGCATTGTGGAGGGGGATGGATGAATGGTGCTGGCAGTGGGTGGGGGGATGCGTTGTGGAGGGGGATAGATGGATGGTGCTGGCGATGGATGCGTTGTGGAGGGGGATAGATGGATGGTGCTGGCGATGGATGCGTTGTGAAGGGGGATAGATAGATGATGCTGGCAGTGGGTGGGGGATGCGTTGTGGAGGGGGATAAATGGATGGTGCTGGCGATGGATGCGTTGTGGAGGGGGATAGATGGATGATGCTGGCAGTGGGTGGGGGATGCGTTGTGGAGGGGGATAAATGGATGGTGCTGGCGATGGATGCGTTGTGGAGGGGGATAGATGGATGATGCTGGCAGTGGGTGGGGGATGCGTTGTAGAGGGGGATAGATGGATGGTGCTGGCGATGGATGCGTTGTGGAGGGGGATAGATGGATGATGCTGGCAGTGGGTGGGGGATGCGTTGTAGAGGGGGATAGATGGATGGTGCTGGCGATGGATGCGTTGTGGAGGGGGATAGATAGATGATGCTGGCAGTGGGTGGGGGATGCGTTGTGGAGGGGGATAGATGGATGGTGCTGGCGATGGATGCGTTGTGGAGGGGGATAGATGGATGATGCTGGCAGTGGGTGGGGGATGCGTTGTAGAGGGGGATAGATGGATGGTGCTGGCGATGGATGCGTTGTGGAGGGGGATAGATAGATGATGCTGGCAGTGGGTGGGGGATGCGTTGTAGAGGGGGATAGATGGATGGTGCTGGCGATGGATGCGTTGTGGAGGGGGATAGATAGATGATGCTGGCAGTGGGTGGGGGATGCGTTGTGGAGGGGGATAGATGGATGGTGCTGGCGATGGATGCGTTGTGGAGGGGGATAGATAGATGATGCTGGCAGTGGGTGGGGGATGCGTTGTGGAGGGGGATAGATGGATGGTGCTGGCGATGGATGCGTTGTGGAGGGGGATAGATAGATGATGCTGGCAGTGGGTGGGGGGATGCGTTGTGGAGGGGGATAGATGGATGGTGCTGCCGATGGATGCGTTGTGGAGGGGGATAGATAGATGATGCTGGCAGTGGGTGGGGGATGCGTTGTGGAGGGGGATAGATGGATGGTGCTGGCGATGGATGCGTTGTGGAGGGGGATAGATAGATGATGCTGGCAGTGGGTGGGGGATGCGTTGTGGAGGGGGATAGATGGATGGTGCTGGCGATGGATGCGTTGTGGAGGGGGATAGATAGATGATGCTGGCAGTGGGTGGGGGGATGCGTTGTGGAGGGGGATAGATGGATGGTGCTGCCGATGGATGCGTTGTGGAGGGGGATAGATAGATGATGCTGGCAGTGGGTGGGGGATGCGTTGTGGAGGGGGATAGATGGATGGTGCTGGCGATGGATGCGTTGTGGAGGGGGATAGATAGATGATGCTGGCAGTGGGTGGGGGATGCGTTGTGGAGGGGGATAGATGGATGGTGCTGGCGATGGATGCGTTGTGGAGGGGGATAGATAGATGATGCTGGCAGTGGGTGGGGGGATGCGTTGTGGAGGGGGATAGATGGATGGTGCTGGCGATGGATGCGTTGTGGAGGGGGATAGATAGATGATGCTGGCAGTGGGTGGGGGGATGCGTTGTGGAGGGGGATAGATGGATGGTGCTGGATGCGTTGTGGAGGGGGATAGATAGATGATGCTGGCAGTGGGTGGGGGATGCGTTGTGGAGGGGGATAGATGGATGGTGCTGGCGATGGATGCGTTGTGGAGGGGGATAGATAGATGATGCTGGCAGTGGGTGGGGGATGCGTTGTGGAGGGGGATGGATGAGTTGTGGAAGGGGGATAGATGGATGGAGCTGGATAGATGGATCCTGGCGCGCAGGCTATCAGCAGCGCGGCTGAAGGATTCATTTCTCGTGCTGCTGTAGGTGGAGCAGTGTTTATTGTGGCAGCCGAAAATCGGCCGATTTTTTTACAATAATCGGCCGATTTTTTAAAAACGGCCAAATACCGACCGATATATCGGTCGACCTCTAATTCTAATGGCCTGTACACACGATCCAAAAATCGGACGACAGATTTTTTTTACACGCTAGTCGTATATCGAACTGATGAAATTTCACACATGTCCAATCAGATAATAAAGCGGATGAACTGTGGTGATTGGCTCTCGAAAGCTCTGTACCAACGATCCGATTATCGTATGATCGCTTAGAAATCGGTATTTTTCATGCGATTTTCCGATCGTGCATAAGGGTCAAGTTATGTAATAGTTTGCAGAAGGCGTTCCATGTATCAATCTGTATTATGTCACAGGAGATTGTCAGAAGACGCTACAATTTCTAAAAAGCTGGTTCTCCACCATTCATATGGTAGACATTATCTAACATTTGTCCATTGTCAGCATGGCAAAGAGGATCTTCAGACTTGATGTTCTGCAGGCACAGGATCTCAGAGTGCTGACAGCCTGCTCTTGTCTCTTCCCTGGCAATGGAAAAACACAATGGCAGGCCTTGCAAAAGGAAAAAAACTGCTGCTGTGCAGACTACTGGGGCACGTAACCTTGGTTGGTATGTAGAGCAGTGGTCATCACCCCTGTCCTCAGGACCCACTAACCGACCAGGTTTGCAAGATAACTGAAAAACATCGCAGGTGGTATCATTTGCTGCTCAGTGATTGCAGTATTCTACTCTGCATCTCCCCAAGGTAATACATAAAATCTGGCCTGTTAGTGGGCCTTGAGAACAGGGTTGATGACCACTGAGGCCCCTTTCACACTGGGGCGGGAGGTTCGGTGGCGGAACAGCACACAGAGGTCCCAGAAGCCTGCAGGACTATTCACAAAACGGAGTACGATTCACGCATGTGCGATTTGAGGTTTTCTTACTTACAATGCCGGCGCCTGCACCCGAAGTTGACTGAAGCATCGGCTCGGGTGCCGACATCACTGGATCCCTGGACATCAGTATGACTCCCAGCGGTGTGTGTGTCCCACGAGTGCGGGCTCCTCCTCCTCTGTGGGTGTAAACAGAGAGGAGGGCCGCCGCTGGGTGTACCAAGATGGCCGCGACTCCGGACCTAGGCCTTTCCTAATAATATGGCCGCGGCGGGAATACGCGGATCACAGTGTGTGCCGATCCGAAGGGGGTGACCCGTTCGGATCACGGATCAACTGTGATCCGCTGCACCACTAGTTAACACACACTTTTTTTTTAAACAAACTGAAGTTAGAAACGGATTGGCTATCATGCAGAGCTGTACCAGATTTTGTTCTCTCCACTTTTAGTAAATCAACCTCATTGCATGTGCACGTAAAACGGTGGGCTTTTCACCCTTTCTTGATGAAGGGCATTATTACTAGGGTTGTCCCGATACCGATATCGGGTCCGATACCGAGTATTTGCGGGAGTACTTGTACTCCCGCAAATGCCCCCGATGCCTGGCCGAATACTTGTTCCCCCACCCCGCCGCAAACCCACCGGCGCCGCTGCATACCGCAAAGCCGCCGCGTTAATCAGCGTGCGGGGAACATAACAGCATTCGTTTAAATAGCCGTGTTCCGCGCCGCGTATAGACACTCCCCCTTGCTCGGGATTGGACGGGTGATCTGTCCAATCCCGAGCAAGGGGGAGTGTGTATACGCGGCGTGGTGGGGAACACAGCTATTCAAACGAATGCTGTAATGTTCCCCGCACGCTGATTAACGCGGCGGCGGCGGCGGCATCATCATCATCTAGGTATGGGGGGACATGGCTGCATATATGTGGGGGGACATGGCTGCATATATGTGGGGGGACATGGCTGCATATATGTGGGGGGGCATGGCCTCATATATGTGGGGGGGCATGGCCTCATATATGTGGGGGGGCATGGCCTCATATATGTGGGGGGACATGGCCTCATATATGTGGGGGGACATGGCCTCATATATGTGGGGGGACATGGCCTCATATATGTGGGGGGACATGGCCTCATATATGTGGGGGGACATGGCCGCAATATGTGGGGGGACATGGCCGCAATATGTGGGGGGACATGGCCGCAATATGTGGGGGGACATGGCCGCAATATGTGGGGGGACATGGCCGCAATATGTGGGGGGACATGGCCGCAATATGTGGGGGGACATGGCCGCAATATGTGGGGGGACATGGCCGCAATATGTGGGGGGACATTTAAAAAAAAAAAAAAGTATCGGTATTCGGTATCGGCGAGTACATGAAAAAAAAAGTATCGGTACTTGTACTCGGCCCTAAAAAAATGGTATCGGGACAACCCTAATTATTACACACAGAGAGGAGTGGTGTCAGGAACACACACTGCGTACTCCCTTTAGGTGAGGCCGAAGCATAAATTAGATTTTTCCAGGCAAAACGGGATTTATAAAAACATTACATAAATAAGACTTAGTTCAACACAGATTGCTGCAGCCTGCAAAATGGTTTATGTTGCGTTACGTATAAGATTTCATATAGGTCTTCTTTTAGCTACATTAATCCAAGGGGCAAGGCCAAGCACACTGGCAACTGCAAATGTGTATGTAATCTCACTCCCATAACAACAACTGTGCAAGTTCCAAAACTATGGAGGAAAAAAATAATAATATCTCTCCTCACAAAATGTCAGGGGCTTACACAACGATGGAGAAACCAAAGACCTGGCTTGTACAAAACACTATTGTCAATGCTACTGCGATTTGGCGTTTCTTCGGAGCTCTCTCCACCTTCATGCGACTGCTCTGGGTGCCCCAGTGTCCAATCACCAATTGAGGTACATGTCCCCGCCCCCCATACATAGAAGTAACATGTATTTTTCTTTGTCCCCAAAAAACTTACCATATATACTCAAGTATAAGGCTGGGTTCACACTACGATTTTCCCGTCCGTCAGCCGCATACGATTTATATGAAAAAACGTATGCGGCTGAAACGGATTTATACGTATGGAACCGCACATATGTGCGTTTTCCATTGACTTTAATGTTAAAAAAAAACGTATGCGTTTGCCATATGGTTTCAAAAACGGCATCAAAACCGTGGTTGAACGCGGTTTTGCGTACTGTTAAAAAACGTTTTGCCAGCAAATCGTACGCACCCGGATGCATCTGAGTGCATACGATTTGCAAAGCATTGTCTATGTATGCGTTTTCCCGTTCGGGCCCGTACGTTTTCAAAACTGAAATCGTAAAAGGGGCTGACGGACAGGAAAATCGTAGTGTGAACCCAGCCTAAGGCGAGTTTTTCAGCAAATTTTTTTGTGCTGAAAACGGCTTCCATAGACTCCCACGTTAAACGGTAGTTTCTCTGGTGATTTGGGGACCCGGTACCGGCCGGTCATAGGTCCCCTGGACTCGGAACTTGGCACACATGTAGCTCCATTTCTCCTCTACAAGTGTGCAAGTTTGTTGTTTGGAGGACCTACGGCTAGGAGCACCGATTTTTTCAAAGCCGGGCACCCCTTCCATAGACTTCTATGTTATACATCAGTCTAGGCATGGGCACAGTGAGGCATGGGCACAGTGAGGCATGCAGATGGACACCCTAGGCTTATACTCGAGTCAATACGTTTTCCCAATTTTTTGTGGTAAAATTAGGTGCCTCGGCTTATATTCGGGTCGGCTTATACTCTGGTATAAACAGTATATAGTGTGGCAGAGGAGCCAGGCGAAGGTATGTGTAGCTGGTGGGACCACCAATAGGCCTCACGCACATGGCTAGGTAGCCACAGGGGGGGGCGTTCAGTCTAAAATAAAGTTGAACGGCTTTATGCCCCTTTACTGGTGCTTCCCTCCACATGTCATTTCCCAAGAGCAACACTTCCTTGTTCAGTAAAATAAGTCAGTGCTGGAAAACAAATGATTCACGGAAGCATTGGCATTTACACAAGAACAAGGGAAGGGCGTACAACCATTCGTTTCTATGGCCAGCTGTACGCCCCTCACCTGCAGCTCCCCAACTTCACGGGAACAACTAGACAGATTTTATTATGTGCATGTACCCTTAAAGTGAACCTGGTGCTGTGTCCTGAAAAGACGTCTGAATACAATAACCTCCGTGTTACACGGACTCTTCATATTTGCATAGGCCCACATCCAAAACTCTATATACTCTCTATAATATGACGCAAGGCATTGTGTGACCTATGGTTACAAACTACAGATTCACCAGAGATGAATGTTACCATGTTGTTCTAGACATTTTATTTGACACCTAAATGATTTTGGAAAGCCAATAAAAAAAAGTTTAATAAAAATAAAAGTAGTAGTTTAAAAAGCACTTGGGTAGTCTGTCAATATTTTAGGTGTAGTTTCTGCACTTGATCAATGAAAATCACTGCAAAATCAATTGTTTTCTATGTGCCCTGCTAACTCCACAATGCTGGTGTGATCTGCAGGGTGGTGTGAAATAAAGCAGCATGTCAAGACGCTTGATGGTACTACAAGTCGCTGCCATACAACCACAGGGCCCAGCAAGGACTGGCCGAATTTCAGTCCATGCATGGCCGGCTTTACACAGATTAAACAAATCCTCCTACACATTGAAGAGAAAAGACTGTAGATAAACAGGTACAATTTATAAAGCTTTTCTGAGCTTTCAGAAAAAAAGGGGTGGAGTGCTGAAGAGTTCTAAGAGCTGATTCAAAGGAAGGGACACCCCCTCCTTCACAGGAACAGAGCTGATGCTGTCAATCAGCTTGAGATTCCTCCTCTGCCACCTTTTTTCTCAGGAAAGCAGAGGAACAGCAGCAGACAGCAGAGGAACAAAGCAGCAGACATAAATTACACTTGGAGCCCTTAAAGCAGAGGGTCACCCTTTAAAAAAAAAAAAAAAGAAAGAAAAAACCCAAAGAGGCTTAAAAAAAAAAAAAAATGATACTTACCAGACATGACTGTTACTAGACAAAGCGTCCTAACCTACCACTTCATCATCCACAGTGGGTCGTCTTCTCCTCCTCGTGCCGTCTCCTGGGAAATGGGGAGGGGTCTCTTCTGGGACCTTGTGTGCATCCCAGGAGACATCCGCCCATTCACATAGCGCCGCGCAGCTCGCGTATGCGCAGCAGGAAAAAGGCAGCGAAGCTGCAACTCATCACTTCCTGACTCCCTCACCGAGGATGGTGGCGGGGGAGCAGGGACCCGAGCTATTGCTCAGCTTCAGCTGCCGACATTGCAGGCACCCTGGACAGGTAAGTGTCCTTATTAAAAGTCAGCAGCTACAGTGTTTGTAGCTGCTGACTTTTAATTATTTTTTTTCTTTAACCAGCACAAAAAAAAAACAAATTGTAGCACAAAATATATATTTTCCCTGTTCTGCCTAGTGACGGGCACTGATCTACTGCTCCCTGTCATCGGGAGCAGCAATCACTGTCGTGTCACTCTTTTGTAGCCCATCCCCATCCCTTCCTAGGACACACTTAACCCCTTCCTTGCCCCCTAGTGATTAACCCCTTCCCTGTCAGTGTCATTTACACAGTAATCGGTGCATTTTTATAGGACTGATTTCTGTATAAATGACAATGATCCCAAAAGTGCGTCTGCTGTAAAGGCGCAATGAAAATTTCTGATCGCTGCCATTACTAATAAAAAATGTTCTTATAATAAAAATGCCATTAGACTATCCCCTATTTTGTAAATGCTAGAACTTTTGCGCAAACAAATCAAATATTTACCAAAAATATGTAGAAGAATACATATCGGCCTAAACTGAGATTTTATTTTTTAAATTATATATATATATAATTATTTTTGGGGGATATTTATTATAGCGAAAAAGTATATATATATATATATATATATATATATATATATATATATATATATATATATATATATATATATATATATATATATATATATATGTATATATATATATATATATATATATATATATATATATATATATATATATATATATATATATATATATATATATGAATATGCCGCTCTGTGTCCCGTGATGTACTCCAAGAAAAGGATTTTACAGGTAAGCTGTATTTAAAAATCCCATATATATATATATATATATATATATATATATATATATATATATATATATATATATATATATATATATATATATATATATGGGATTTTTAAATACAGCTTACCTGTAAAATCCTTTTCTTGGAGTACATCACGGGACACAGAGCGGCATATTCATTACTATATGGGTTATATGGAGTACCTTCAGGTGTGGACACTGGCAATCTCAAACAGGAAGTCCCCTCCCTATATAACCCCCTCCCCTAGAGGGAGTCCCTCAGTTTTGTAGCAAGCAGTATGCCTCCCAAAATGGTCACCCAAAAGAGGGGTGGGAGCTCTGTGATGTACTCCAAGAAAAGGATTTTACAGGTAAGCTGTATTCAAAAATCCCTTTTTCTTTCTCGTACATCACGGGACACAGAGCGGCATATTCATTACTATATGGGATGTCCGAAAGCAATGCTTTAATGAGGGGAGGGAGACATCTTCCAAAGAAGGATTCAATTTAGAGGTAAACTCAAATAATAATAATAATTCCAACTTAGTCAAGAAAAAACTTTTTTTTTTTTTTTTTTTTTTACAACCAAGGGTGCTTCTGATCCCGAGGATCTCAAACTGCAGCCTGTAGTACTGCCTGTCCAAAGGCAGAATCTGCATTCCTTCTCACGTCTAGTTGATAAAACTTTGTAAACGTGTGGACTGATGACCACGTCGCTGCCTTGCATATCTGAGCCATAGAGATCTGATGGTGTGCTGCCCAGGAGGCGCCCATGGCCCTGGTAGAATGGGCCTTTACCGACAAAGGAGGAGGCAACCTCTTCAAACCGTAGGCTTGAATGATTAATTGTCTAATCCATCTCGAGATGGTGGATTTTGCAGCTGCCTGCCCCTTCTTGGGGCCATCTGGTAGAACGAACAACACATCTGTCTTCCGGATCTTTTCTGTAGCTTTAAGATAGGCCTTCATGGCCCGGACAATATCCAAGGTATGCAGCAACCCCTCCTTTCTAGATGTAGGTTTTGGAAAGAAGGATGGAAGTACCAAATCCTGATTCAAGTGAAATTTGGATATAACCTTTGGTAGAAAGGAAGGATGGGGCCGGAGAACTGCCCTGTCCTTATGCAGAACGAGATATGGTTCCTTACACGATAAGGCTGCTAATTCTGACACTCTCCTGGCCGAAACTATGGCGACCAAGAAAACCAATTTTCTTGTCAGTAAGACTAAAGGAATCTCAGCCAACGGCTCAAAAGGCTGTTTCTGTAGAGTGGACAGGACAAGATTTAAGTCCCATGGACAAATTGGTGACTTGACAGGAGGATTAATACGCAAGACCCCCTGTATGAAGGTCTTTACCAGCGAGTGGGTGGCCAGCGGCCTCTGAAACCACACTGACAGAGCTGAGATCTGTCCCTTGATTGTGCTTAGTGCCAGGCCTTTATCCACTCCTAGCTGGAGAAAACTTAACACCCTATCAATAGTATATTTGCAGGAATTCCATCTTTTGGATTCACACCAGCCTACGTAGTTCCTCCACACCCTGTAATAAATCACCCTGGAGACCGGCTTTCTAGCCCTAATCAGGGTAGGAATTACCTGCCTAGACAGGCCTCTACCCCTGAGAATCAGGGATTCAGCCTCCAGGCCGTCAAATTTAGACGCTGTAATGTAGGGTGGAGGATCGGGCCTTGTGAGAGTAGGTCTGGTTGTAGAGGAAGAGTCCAAGGGTCTCCCACTGCCATCTTCAGGACTAGTGAGTACCAAGTCCTCCGGGGCCAAGCCGGAGCTACTAGAATGACTGGCTTGTTCTCCACTCTGATCTTGCGCAACAGGCGCGGGAGTAACTGTAGTGGAGGGAATGCATATAGAAGTTTGAATTGATGCCAAGGGCAAACCAACGCATCGGTTCCGCAGGCCATAGGATCCCTCGCTCGCGACACGAACCTGTCTAGTTTCTTGTTGAACCTGGATGCCATTATATCTACGTCTGGCGTTCCCCACCTCTGGCAGATTGTCTGAAAGACCTGGGGATGCAGAGACCACTCCCCTGGCAACAGACTCTGGCGACTTAAGAAGTCTGCCTGCAGGTTGTCCACTCCGGGAATGAATATCGCTGAAATGCAGGGTACATGAACCTCTGCCCATTGAAAAATCAAGCTCACCTCCCTCTGAGCGGCCTGACTCCTGGTTCCCCCTTGGTGGTTTATGTATGCCACCGCCGTGGCATTGTCTGACTGGATTCTCACCGGGAACCCCTTTAATCTGGAGGTCCAAGCCAGAAGGGCTAGGCGAGCAGCTCTGATCTCCAAGATATTGATGGGGAGCTGCCTCTCTGCTTTTACCCAAGTTCCCTGGCGGGAGAACCCCTCGAAGACCGCCCCCCAGCCTGCCAGGCTGGCGTCTGTGGTAACTACCTTCCAGACAACAGGGCTGAAGGATTTTCCCTTTAGAAGATTCTGAGGGTTCAACCACCAGGCCAGGCTTTGTCGGACCCTTGATGATAGCGTCAAAGGGGACTCTAAGGCATGTGCCCTCTTGCCCCAGGCTGCTAGAATGGCTGCCTGTAGGACGCGAGTGTGGATCTGAGCGTATGGTACTGCCTCGAATGTGGCCACTAGCTTGCCTAGTAATCGCATACACAGGCGAATAGTTGGTTTTTTCTTGTTTAGAACCAACTGAACCAACCCCTTGATAGCTTCGATCTTTACAAGGGGCAGGAACACCTTTTGATGTTCTGTGTCTAACCTCATGCCGAGGTATTCCAACTGCTTTGTAGGCTGGAACGCTGACTTTCCCCGGTTCAGGACCCAGCCGAATTCTTCGAGGTACCGAACCGTGAGGTTTACTGCCTTTTGCAGACCCGGCCGTGAGTGATCTATGATTAAAAGGTCGTCCAAGTATGCTAGGACTGTGACCCCTTGGATCCTTAAATTGGCCAGAATTGGGGCTAGGATCTTCGTGAATACCCGGGGGGCCGTGGCCAGCCCGAAGGGGAGCGCCCTGAATTGGAAGTGTCGCTGCCCCACCGCGAAGCGTAAAAACCTTTGATGCGACTGAAAAATTGGTACATGAAGGTAAGCATCCTTTATGTCTATGGAGGCCAGAAAATCGTCCTTCTGAAGCGCGGCGGCTGCTGACCGGATGGATTCCATCCGGAAGGAACGAACCCTTAGGTAACCGTTTAACCTCTTTAGGTCCAAGATTGGCCTGACATCGCCGTTGGGCTTTGGTATGACAAAGAGATTGGAATAGAAACCTAGGCCTTGCTCTTGGGCTGGCCCTTCTATAATTACGTCCTGGCCAAGCAGGTGATCCAAAGCTGCCAGCATTGAGGCCTTCCTCGCTGGATCCCTTGGTAGCCTTGATTCTTGAAAATGAGGCGGAGGATACCTTAGAAACTCCAGTCTGTAACCTGTGGTTACAGATGCCCGGACCCATTTGTCGGGGATCTTGGCTTCCCAAACTTCTGAGAAGAAACGAAGCCTTCCCCCCACCCGCAAGAGTGGGGGCGCCCCTTCATAAGGCAGACTTAGGGGCTGTCTTTGACGGCTTGCGATACCACGGCCTCTTACCCCCAGGGGTCTGTCCCTGCGATCTACTGTTAACGTTGGATCGTGCAGGCGGCCGTCGATACTGCCTGGAATTTGAGGGCCCCGAGACAGGAAAGAGCTGCCTTTTAAATGTAGGAGCCCGGAATGTCTTTTTGACCGGTAAAAGGGTACTCTTGCCATTTGAAATAGTCTGAATATATTTATCCAGATCCTCTCCGAAGAGTCGTCCTCCATGGAAGGGAAACCCTGCCAGAAGCTTTTTGCATGGGGGCTCCGCCGCCCAGTTCTTCAACCATAAGAGCCTTCTCATGTGCACCAAACATAGTGATAAACGAGAGGCCTGCTGGATGGAATCTTTTATAGCATCTACCGCAAAACACAGAGCTCTGGGAATGTCAGAAAACTCTTCTGCTTGTTGGGTAGGCATGTCCCTTAACATTTCCTTTGTCTGGTCTTTTAATGCCTGACAAACTCCAATTGCAGCCACCGCTGGCTGCACCACTGCTCCTGCCGTAGCAAAGGATGCTTTTAAAAGTGTCTCTAATCTTTTATCAACCGGATCTTTAAACATATGTATGTTTCCCACCGGGCAAGTTAGTGATTTATTCACACATGAGATGGCTGCATCCACTACTGGGAGCCTCCACCTCTTGGAGAACTTTTCCTCCATGGGGTAAATGACCGCAAATCTTTTCGGTGGCAGAAAAATCCTGTCCGGCCGTACCCAATCCCGAAAGATCAATTCCTCCAAGAGAGGATGGACCGGAAAAACTGCGTTGTTTAACGGAGCTTTCAAAGAGCCCAGAGAGGATACCGGAGGAACCTGAGGCTCTGGCAATGGTAAACTAAATGCCGAGCGGACCATGTCCGTCAAAGACTGTACCCACAGTCTTTCTGTCTGGGAGTCTGAAAATGGTTCCTCAGAGGCAGATCCCTCAATCCCTGAACCCTCTTGGTTCAGGTCTAGTTGATCCTCCTGTGATTCCAATTCCTCTGGAGAGAGAATCTCAGCATCTGAGGATACACCTCCTGGTGATGGGGATCTAACCCGTTTCTTACCAGGAATAGCTCTAGCGATCAATGCTGCTATTCTCTCTTCTAGCCCCCCTAGGGATACGGCTAGCATCTCCTCTGTGATAAACACAGGGCTGGGCTGATCTGGGCCAGCCTCCGCACCAGATCCCCCTAATGGCTCATCCAAGGCGCTTCTTATGTTAATAAGTTGCGGGGAAAGTATCGGCATATCAGAATCAGAAAGGGAACCCTTTTGTTTTTTGGTCTTTTTTGTACCCTTTGACCCCGAACCCTTGGAAGCCATAATACAAAATCGAGGGACTCCGCCCACACAACAGACTGTAGTGGGCAGGAGTACAAAAATCAGAGTTTAGGGGACAATAGATCACTAATGCCCAAAAACTGATGGGATCCCGTATGTTCTTTTTTTTTTTTTTTTTTTTTTAAATATATTATATATTTTCTTTTGACAACATACCGTGACCCCAAACTAAGTTTGCCAGCCTCCAAACCTGCTGCAAAAAAGGGGGATTTCTTGGCTTAACAAAAAGGCATTGGAACAAAGTCCACATGTACTACCCCTCTTCCGCCACCGGGAGTCACTGCTCTGCCGCTCTGCGTCCTCTCCTCTGAAAATCAGCCTCAGACTGAGCACTGACAATGCCTGCTGTCTATAACAGCACAAAGGCGCGCCCCTGTATGACGCCGCAGGCACGCCCCCCCCCCGCCCTCCTGTCTGAACGGCGCGAAAAACGTCAATAAGACGTGCGCGCGCACGCGCGCGTATGCCGGAAACAGGAGGAACATGGAGGAGCCGCGCTGCTGGAGATCCAGGAACGCAGAAACAGGCGGCAGATTCAAACCCCCGGCCAGGTAGGACTCTCCAAAGGCCCCTAGGGATCCTTACTAGCCCTAGGAAGAAACAGCAGGTTTAGCTAGCACACATATTTAGACAGGGGGACCTAGTGATGGGGGAGAAAAGGTGTCATCCTGTCTCTCTTTAGACATAGTGAACAAGGTTGCCCATGCAGAGCATACTTAGGCTATCCCCCCTTTTAGGTTACCCCGGAGAGCCTGCTGTCGAACCAAGTCCCGCAGGCTCCCCCTTACCTGCTCCATGCTGCAGGATGTTTGTCCAGCAAACTGATCCAATCTTCTCCCATCTCCGTGGGTAGCGTAGTAGACCTTCAGGCCCTGGGGTCCTATGAAGGTACCCACTGTCCTGGACCTATATAGCACCCTGGCAAACAGGAACTTATGGTTTTTACAAACTCCAAGTCCTGGGCCCAGCCCCCTCCAAAGAGGAGCATTATAGGCAAAACCCCACGGCTTGGGGCCCGGGTACTGTCCACTTTGGCACTGAGGCTCCTTGGACAGATCCGGTTAGCCCGCCCTTAATCCCAAGGATGTGGAGCAAAGCTATTCCGTGACCAACACCTAAGACACTGGCGAAAAAACTGAGGGACTCCCTCTAGGGGAGGGGGTTATATAGGGAGGGGACTTCCTGTTTGAGATTGCCAGTGTCCACACCTGAAGGTACTCCATATAACCCACATAGTAATGAATATGCCGCTCTGTGTCCCGTGATGTACGAGAAAGAAATGCTTTGTTTACATGACACAATCTTGGGACACCGGGGACATCAAGTCTGCAGGTGTCCCAAGCTCGTGAGCCCCCGCACGGCAGGATTTTCAAAGCAACGTACAGGTAGGTTGCTTTGCCCAGCCAAGCCATTCTGCCGACGCATATGTTAGTTAGGCGGTCAAGAAGTGGTTAAAGTGGCAGTAAACTCTGGCTCACGCATTATGTGCAATTAAATGGCTAATAATTTATACCTTTTAAAATACATCTCAATTCATGTATTTTCTTCTCTTGGTATCCTGGCGCCATCTTAGCTCCCGTTTGCTGCTTTCTCCCCGCAGCATTCTCCCGCCCTTTCCTCTGCGTCATCTCGCGCATGCGCAGTGAACCCGCTTGCTCCATTGATGTTACACCTCTTGTGATGTAGTATATCAAACGGGTTGTATTAGAGAATTCTCAATGGATTTGCAGTCTCACCAGATTGCCTGTTAATGATGTAGGCACGGCATGAGGCTAAACAGACTAACGGCACGCGGCTCATGACGTAAACAGGGGCCAAAATTCACATGAAGAGGGGACATGTCTGAAGATTATTATTATACAGGATTTATATAGCACCAACAAGTTTGCACAGCGCTTTACAACATGGGGGCCGACAGTACAGGAGGAATCAGAGGACCCTGCTCATTAGGAGAAATCGCCCAATAGACTGTGAGCTCTAATGGGTGCAAGTTGGAACAGTAAGAAAGATATTATGTCATTTAATCCAGACTGTGCTAAATGAAGAAAATTAGTGAAAGAGTTGACTACCACTAAAGGGGTTGTAAAGGAAAAAAAAAAACTGTTTTCCCTAAATAGCTTCCTTTACCTTAGTGCAGTCCTCCTTCACTTACCTCATCCTTCCATTTTGCTTTAAATGTCCTTATTTCTTCTGAGAAATCCTCACTTCCTGTTCTTCTGTCTGTAACTACACACAGTAATGCAAGGCTTTCTTTCTGGTGTGGAGAAAGCCTCTTGAGGGGGGGGGGGTGAGCAGGAGTGTCAGGACGCCGACTAACACACAGCTCCTTTATCTGCAAAGTAGAGAGTGTCCTGACTTGCCTGGTTGTGCCCTCCCCCCTCAAGAGGCTTTCTCCACACCAGGAAGAAAGCCTTGCATTACTGTGTGGAGTTACAGACAGAAGAACAGGAAGTGAGGATTTTTCAGAAGAAATAAGGACATTTAAAAGCAAAATGGAAGGATGAGGTAAGTGAAGGAGGACTGCACTAAGGTAAAGGAAGTTATTTAGGGAAAAAAAATGTTTTCCTTTACAACCCCTTTAATAAAAGCGGAGGTTCACCCAAAAGTGAACCTCCGCTTTGCGGAACCCTCCCCCCCTCCGGTGTCACATTTGACACCTTTCAGCAGTGAGGGGGTGCAGATACCTGTATAAAACAGTTATTTGCACCACTTCCTGGTATAGACTCTCGCTGGAGTTTGGCCTCTCTGTGTCCCCCCCATTCCCCTCCCTCCCGTTGTGTTCTGGAAAACACTCGGCTCCCAGAACACAAACGGGGACTAGCGGGAACGGCGCAGTACGACTCGCGCATGCGCAGTAAAGAACCGGGCAGTGAAGCCGCAGCGATTCACTTCCAGATTCCATCACCAAGGATTCCCTACCGCTCGGCTGCCGACGTTGCGGGCGACCTGGACAGGTAAGTGTCAATTTTTAAAAAAATGAGGCGAACCACCGATTTAACTGAAACACGTACGCACTGTGTTACTTTACTGCCAATTGCGCGGTCGTGCGATGCTGTACTTAAATAAAATGCCTTTTTCCCCACAAATAGAGCTTTCTTTTGGTGGTATTTGCACTGTAAAACAAAAAAAGGGTGAAAAAATAAAATTTAAAACGATTTTTTTTCTTACTTTCTGCTATAAAACCCACCCAATTAAGAAAAAAAAAATATGTAAAATGTCCTCTATCAGTTTAGGCCAATATGCATTCTGCTACACATTTGTTCAAAAAAAAAAAAAATATATAATAATAAAAATAAAAAAGTGTATATTGATTGGTTTGTGCAAAAATTATAGCGTCTACAAACTATAGGATAGTTTTATGGCATTTTCTTTTTTTTTTTTACTAGTAACTTATAGCGGGACTGCAACATTACAGCGGACATATTGGACACCAGTGCTAAAAACAGGCACGGTCACTGTAATAATGACATTGGCAAGGGTAGGGGTTAACATCAGGGGCGATCAAAGGGCCTAGGGAGTGCTTACTGTGTGGGTGATGCTTTTACTGTGAGAAGGCAGAGATCTGCGTTCCCTCTTAGTAGAAACACAGGATCACTGCCTCCCCTTCTTACAGAACAGCAATCTGCCTTGTTTACAATCGGCAGACCGCCGTCTGTTCAAAATGAATGATCGACGGGTCCGCTTGACCGGCTGATTGGCTCCCGCCGTGTCCAACCACAGCGGGAGCTGGTCACTGGCGGTGCACATGCGCGTTACAGACCCTAAAGTGCAGAATCATGTACAGGTACGCGATTCTGCACAGGAGAACTGCCTTACTGTCTTATATATACACAGTATACGGTCAGCAAGCGGTTAAAGATGAATTCCAGATATGGATATTTCCACATGGTTACATTGGTCCAGATTGGATCATATCTGGCCGATGCCCCTGGAAGCTGAAGCAGACACCGCTACTCCAGTGATATCCACTCGCTTCCAGGTCCCATGCTGAGCGGCTGCATTGTGAGGTCAGGCGCTTGGCATGGGCTCCATTCAGAGAATGGTTTGCATCTTCTGAATAAAAAAAGCGTTCTCTGATTGGACGAGGTGGAGAGGCAGGGCAGTGATGTCACGTCGCTCCTTTTGGTTCAAAATTTAGCATTTTTGGTTCCATAGATTACCATGGAAGCAGAAGAAAAACTTATGAAAAAACAAACAAAACACACGTAAGAAAAAAAAATTGAATATATAAAAATGCAGTTTGTGTGTCAACCTAGCCCAGGAAAAAAAATGCAAATAAAACCTACTATTATTTATATGCAGGAAAATAAACGGACATGTGACTTATCAAACTGTCTGACACAACCATTGTTCTGTCTGAGGTGTAGAAACCCGACTGAGATCAGCAGGTGCAAAACTACGAAGGTATAGAACGCACTTTATACCGATCTATTTTAAGTCACCTGTTGTACGGCTAAATCACAAAAAGGTCAGTAGAACTTTCTTTGTATTCTTGGTGATGGAATGTCTAATAAAAACATTTTCACGCTTCAAATGACAGTCTTGGGAGCCATTATCTGTTCACTAAAAACAACATAATAGCAGGTGTCTACACATAAAAGCACCACAAAAGCCAATCGGTGAAGACTTTCATAGAGGCGCACTCCTGATCCTAAAAATTTAAGCAGAAAATAGTGGTGTCATCTGCTGGTTGTGCAGTATGGCGAAATAAACTAATATCAAGGAATAAAAAAAAAATCAAAAAAAAAAAATCTTCAAAATAAAAAAAGAAATCTTTCAAAATAAACTTTATAGGTTGATGACAAATATATAAAAAAAAAAAGAAAATTCTCATTAACCTATTCAATTATTATAATAATACAAATATAATAATTAAATAGGTTGATGAGAAATATATATTATATATATATATATATATATATATTAAAAAAATTCCCATCAACCTATAACATTTATTTTGAAAGATGAAAAAAAATTTTTTTTTTTAAATTTCTTGATATTAGCTTATTTCGCCATACTGCACAGCCAGCAGGTGACACCACTATTTTCTGCTTAAAGGGGTGTTCCAGCCAAAATTGTGTTTATTAAAAGTCAGCAGCTACAAAAAGTGTAGCTGCTGGCTTTTAATAAACACTCACTTACCTGCTCCTGCGTTCCAGCGACGCGCCGACCGGGGCTCCGCTCCTCTCCCCCCTCCCCAGCCGGCGTCTCCATCTCCACTGTGGGCACCCAGCCGTGACAGCCTTCGGCTTCACGGCCGGGCACCCACTGCGCATGCGCGAGCCGCACTGCTCATGCGCGCGCGGCGCGGCTCGCCGCTAATTGGAGAGGCGATCGCATGGGACCTGTCAGTGTCCCATGTGATCGCCTACAGGGAGGGGCTGCAATAAGGCGATTAAGCCTAATCGCCTTACCAGCCCCTCGGCGGAAGCAGGAAGTGGGACAGGAAGTCCCACTCCTACTGAAGCCCCCACTCCCCCCCCAAAAAAATTACATGCCAAATGTGGCATGTATGGGGGTGAGGCGTGGAACAAGAGGAAGTTCCAAATTTGGGTGGAACTCCTCTTTAAGCTTTTGGTGCCAAACAGCTTCTCACTGGACAGTTAGCCTTTAATTAGGTTCACCTTTTCTCGAATATAGTTTATGTAGTTTAAGGGTTCCAATAGATATTAAAAAAAACCCTGCAGCTTTCTAAAATATTCATTAACCACTTGCTTACTGGGCACATATACCCCCCTCCTGCCCAGGTGAAATTTCAGCTTCCGGCACTGCGTCGCTTTAACTGACAATTGCGCAGCCGTGCGACGTGGCTCGCAAACAAAATTGACGTCCTTTTTTCCCCACAAGTAGAGCTTTCTTTTGGTGGTATTTGATCGCCTGTGCGGTTTTTATTTTTTGCGCTATAAACAAAAAAGAGAGACAATTTTGAAAAAAAAAAATACAATATTTTTTACTTGTTGCTATAATAAATATCCCAATTTAAAAAAAAAAAACAAAAAAAAAAAAAAAAAAACTTTTTTTTTTCTCAGTTAAGGCCGATACGTATTCTTCTACATATTTTTGGTAAAAAAAAAAAAAAAAAAAAAAAAAAAAAAAAAAATCGCAATAAGCCACAGGTTTGCGCAAAAGTTATAGCGCTTACAAAATAGGGGACAGAATTATTATTTTTTATTATTTTTATTTTTTTACTAGAAATGGCGGCGTTCTGCGATTTTTATTGGTACTGCGATGTTATGGCGAACACATCGGACACTTTTGGTGCCATTCACATTTATACTGCGATCAGTGCTATAAATATGCACTAATTACTGTATACATGTGACTGGCATTGAAGGGGTTAACACTAGGGGGTGAGGAAGGGGTTAAATGTATCCTAGGTGTGTTCTAACTGTGGGGGAGGGGGGGGGTGACTGATCTGTGTCCCCATGTACAAGGAACACAGATCGGTCTCCTCTCCAGAGACAGGACGCTGTCTCTGTGTAAAAACGGCAATGAGAGATGATCTGTGAGATCATCTCTTATTCGCCGCACAGATCGCATCGCAAACGGCCACTCTGATTGGCCGTTCGCCGCAAGGGACACGGCCAACACAGGGCTTCCCCGCAGCGCACTCTAGAGCGCGCGCTGGGAACGCCCAAAGGGGCGGCCGTCTTTTGACGGCAGGTTGGATATTCAGACTCGCTCTGTAGCCGTCATTCGGCTATACCGCGGGTCTGAAGTGGTTAATTTCATTGTCATACCTGTAGACGATTTGGTCTCCCCTGAAAGCCTGGCCAAAAAACTCCCAGTGAGGCCGCGTACACATGGAGGGACAAGTCCGCTGAAACATGTCCGACGGACCGTTTCCAGCGGACAAGTCTCCTCCGGATTTTCGTCCGACGATGTGTACACACCATCGGATGAAAATCCCCTCGGCCAGGATACGCGGTGATGAAACGAGAAAGTGAAATACTTCCACGCATGCGTCGAATCCATTCGACGCATGCGCGGAGATTTATGTCCGCTGGTTAGTGTACTAACCAGCAGACATATCCGAAATTTTGAAATTTGTCCGCTGGGAAAACATGTCCGCTAGCCCATACACACGATCGGATATGTCCGCTAAAAACGGTCCGTCGGACCAGTTTCAGCAGATATATTCGATCGTGTGTACACGGCCCTAGCAATCCCCATGTCACTCCTTGTTGCTGGGAAGTGAAAACTGCTGGGTTTTCATTCATGTATTGCTGGAATTGAATATTAGCCGATTGGTGCTGATGGGACACAAAAGTCATTAAGTGGGTGGCCTTGTCAGAGCGACCAGGTTTGATAAAAGTACATTTTGCAATCAATTGTTGGTTGAAAACTCTTGGCCAAACAGTGGCTGCATCCAATCAGATGGGTTTGGGTATTCGGACAACTGCGTGTGCTAGCTGTTAGATTATAAATTGCCGTGAGTTGCGGCCACTAGTGGTGCGGTATTAACCCCCGCTAGTGGCCGTGAAAGGGTTAATACCACCCACAATACACCTCTATAGAGGCGCATTGCAGGCGGTATTGCCGCGGTCTCCCATTGCTAATGGCTGAAAAATTCATATTCGTTTAAAATTGATATTAAATTAAAAAGTCGAAAATACAATTATACTGTATTTATTTTTTCGGCCAAGTGTAGAGCCCTTTAAGCACATCTGAGAAGACACCAAACTTACAAAGATGGCGGCACTGAAAGGGGAGTGGGGCCCAAAAGGTAATGTTCCTCTTAAAGCGGAGTTCCACCCCAAAAGTGGAACTTCAGCTTTAAGCCCTCCTCACCCCCTTACATGCCACATTTGGCATGTATTTTATTTTTTTTCTTCCTGACCCACTTCCTACTTCCACCTAGGGGGCGACTCCTCCTTTAGCCTTAGGCGGGCCCCACCCTCTAGGCCAGGGGTCTCCAAACTGCGGCCCGAGGGCCAGATGTGGCCCTTTGCTAGCCTTTATCCGGCCCTCGGGGCACTATTCCTTCCACTGACACCAACAAGGGGGCACTATTTCTTCTACTAATACTTCTAATGGGACACTATTCCTGTTACTAATATGGAGCACTACTATGGGACCACAGGCATTACGCTTACCCAAATACATTGAATCCCCAGACATGCAACAGAAATAACGCAAAGACCAGGAATTCTTTCCAAAATTTTATTAACGCATAAAACAAAACATACTATATATTGCAGTCATATATATATGTTGGTTTGGATTTTAAAACTGGCCACGGCCTGATTCACTGGTTTTAATCAATTGTTTCAGAAAATCCATCATAGAATATATTGTCACACCTACTGAATATAAATCCATCAATTAAAACTCCCAATAAACATCACACCCAGCTCAGCCAATTGAGACTCGAGCTGTTTATCATCTCACCTGAAAATTACTTAACTCTCCCACTATGGGGAGCCACCACGTGAATCAAGGCCGCGACGGGAGGGGGGGAAGGGTGGGGAGCTCCTCTGGCTGGGTCCTCCTGTTAAACGGCAGCCCTCCTGTCCTGGTCCAGGGCCCTATATAGGCTTCTAGCCTGGTTCTAGAAGTTTCCCTTAAACCACCTGACCTCTGCTGACCAACCACTGCCCTTCCATACACCCAGGCTTCTATAGACCCCTAAACACCTGACTCGTTTTGACCAATCCCAGCCTCTGCCTATTAACTCCCTACAGCCCTTTGCCTACTAGCTACTTGACCTGAGATTGACCCCAGCAAGAAATACCAGTGTTAACCCTTAGCCCTACTGCCCCTGCCGTGGTCCCATATGGAAAGGAGAGCCTAAACGGCTACTCCCTTTCTTTCCCCATTCCTCCCACTGATCACCAACCCTGAGGCCATATTTATTCTCACCAATGCCGGGCTCGGGACGTTTTCTGCCCCCGCCGGCCCCAATCCGGCCCTCCTAATGTCTGAAGGACAACAAGCTGGCCCTTGGTTTGAAAAGTTTGGAGACCCCTGCTCTAGGCGATCTCCTGGGACACGCAACAGGTCCCAGGAGATCGCCTGTCCACTCCAGAGCGCAGCGCGACTCACGAATGAGCAGCAAGTGCCCGGCCGTGAAGCCGAAAGCTGTCACGGCTGGGTGCCCACAATGTTAATAGAGGCACTGGCGGAGAGGGGGGGGGGGAGGGAGGAGCGACCCTCCATGCGGCCACATCGATGGACCGTAGAGCAGTTAAGTGCCTGTTTATTAACAGTCAGCAGCTAAAAAATTTGTAGCTGCTGACTTTTAATAAACATAAAAAGGCTGGAACTCTGCTTTAAGTAACCCAAAAATACAAAAAGTAGCAGCCAATCAATTTATTCTGGAAGCCAAAAAAATACTAAATCCCCATGTTGACTGAAGGACAATAGCTACAGTTAGCACATACACATCAATGTGGCCCTTAATCCCATCTTTTACTTTAACCATATAATATCTGAATAACGATTGCTTGGCTACAAAACGGTTTTGGCGGCCCACATACCTATTATTATCACACACATAGTAGGTGAGGTTGAAAAAAAGACCCAAGTCCAACCTATGTGTGCGATTATATGTCAGTATTACATTGCATATCCCTGTGTGTTGTGGTCATTCAGGTGCTTATCTAATATTTGCTTAAAACCATTGATGCCCCCCCCCCCGCTGGGACCACCAACTGTGGAAGGAAATTCCACATCCTTGCACACATATTGCAGTGTATTGACCAGCCAATTTCAACCAGGTTCCTCCAAAGGTTGCCAGGGGTTTCCTTGAGCTATAACTAATTAACTTGATGGTGTCTTCATATTTCCAGGGCCAATGCAGCTTGGCAATGGCGAGACATCAACAATCTTTTTAGAAATCTATATTAGGGGGCATTTTTCCTACAGACCACCAATGTACCAGCCATTTTAACCACTGACCTCCAAAGAATTGGTTTTAGCTAAAGTTCCTCAAGACTTGAAAATTATTTCAAGGGCTCCTGCAAGGTAAAAGGGTGGAGCAACGCCAATACAGACAATTCCAATTTCCTTATGGCACCACTGCCAATCTCTGAAATTCTGCTCAAAGTCTACATACAGATAACAGTATCTACAGCACAGTACTAAACATTGCTCAGCAGACTGCAGCTACATCAGAAACCAGGACATCCTTTCCAAAGTCCCCCAATTAAACGCCTCTAAGGGCCCATTCACCAGCCTGATGGGTCGAGTGTGCTCTTAGCACAGAAACCTTGGCCATCCATTGATGCATATGCATTACATGGGCAGCAAGAGGTTAAAATGAGCATTAGTAAGGCTGGGCACACATTATATAACCTAAATTGTGCCCGTGAAAACTTTGAGGCCTCATGGTCAAATGTTAAGTGTAACCATGTTCATTTACACACAAAAAAGTAAAATTTCCGCCAGCATCCTCTCCGATCCTTTTCTGAATCATTGTACTATTTATTATCTTCACTCTGCAACCAAACACTTGCCAAAAGGCACCCCCACAAAATACCACAGCTTATAAACGTGGCGCTGTGCCCAATGCCACCCGCATAGTCCCTGACCTTAGCCTGACCATCTGTCCACATTCGAACTGTCAGTCCACAGTATTCGGGCCTACTCACACCACTGCTGTGCGTTAGTGTGCGCACGTTAATGTTACGTAGAATCGCAAGGTTTTGGTCTCATGACTTCTAATGACCAGTTTTTCGGTCGGGAAAACTTTTGGCTGGGAAAACTGGCCGTGTGTATGCTCCATGGCAGTTTTCCCGACAGGAAAACCACCAGGAAGCCTGGCGGGGAAAATATTTTTTCTGCTGCGATTCCTGGCCGTTTTTTTCCCCGGAAGTTTTCCTATGGGAAACACTGCTGTGGAGCATACACACGGCCGGGTTATCTGGCCAAAGCTCTCATGGCAGTTTTCCTGGCCGTGTGGGGGGGGGGGGGGGGGGGGGGAGGCTACAGAACATTTTCCCAGCAAGCTTTTTACCGCTGGGAAAATCGATCGCGTGTACAAGGCATCAGAGAGCGCCTGAAACATGCAACACAAGCATTTTAGCGCATTTTCACACCAAACACCCAACCTCCACCTCAGGCTTGTGAACTAAAGGAACGATTCAGGAGTATGCGCGCTGGATGTGGAGACTTTAATCTGCATGGTTAGGGCCCACAAGAACCTTTACAACCCCAGTGATGACCATTAAAAGAACGGTGGCGAACGGCAGAGGGCCTGGGAAGAAACTGGCATAGTAGACATGGCTCTAGAGTGCTGATAGCACAAGACATATGCCACAGATTATACCGCTTTATACTGGCCAAAACAAAAATGCCTGGAGCACTCAAGTGTGAATGAGGGCCTAGAAAGGGGTCAAATGCAGGCCAGGTGTGGGTCATCTGCAGGTCAAGTTAGGCTTCATGTACACGGAACGTTTTTACAACCTCTCCTGAATGATTTAACTTGACAGATAGTAACACACGGTAAAAACGTCCGTTTTGCCATGTTTACATGCTGCGTTTGGAAGCGTTTTTTTCTTCAAAATAGCCCAAAACTTAAAAACGCCTGTAAAATGAAAACGTGGCTAAACGCAAGTTGCCGCATTTTACACTTGAAATGCCGCTAAGCTCAGCTTCTGAACCCATTCACGTGGCCATGGTGATTGACTAACACAGTGGTCACATGATTGGGAGCCTTTCCCATTGGCGCGAGTCAATGCCTTGCTCCACCCATATGATAGCGCTAGGAGGAATTTTCTTACACAAGCGCCTATGCAGGTGTTGCACCAGGGAAGTGCAGGCCATGAAAGGAGCGGGGAGGCGGGGGAGTTCAGAGAGAAATGTAGAGAGTCAGCATACTGATCGGTCGATCCGGCACTGAAATCCCTTGATCTTCCACTGACAACCCATTCCTGAACAGAGTGATCTGGAGGACGAACAGGGACAGCCCGGATTAGAAGAGGAGAGGAAGGGACCATACCCAGCACAAGGAAGCTTTGCATATACCCTAGCAGCCTGGCTGTATACTCTAGCTTGTCTATATAATACACTAACTCCTAACCTAGATTCAAACTTGCGTTTAGTGCAAAGTCTGACTTCCTGATAAATGTATTTTAGTTTTTATCATCACAATATAAAATAAAGGATGTGGGGGGGCTTTTGGTGGGCGTGACTGCATTTTATTCTTGGGCCCTAAACACTGGTACCTTTGGGTACAGCGCTCAGCCCAGTAAAGCCGCAATCTGCCATAGACTTTGATAGGGTGCCTACAGCAAGACTGGGCACTGCACCTGTTCCTCCCGGGCACGCTAAAGCATCGCAAGAGACACAGTGCAGACAAACGGCCCCATGTGCAAGGCCTAATCTCGAGTCTATGTAACATGACGTCTTATGTGTGCGTAATGTACGAAGGGTTTATAAATAAGGGACAGCACCGTGTCAGTGCAGCTGGGAGAGCATGACATGTGTTTACTTCTGCTAATGAAGTCCAGAGGAGACACTGTAAGCTGAGCAAGGCGAGAAGGAGGAGAATCTCCGGCAGGACTGGAATACACGGACACAAACTCGTGATTTAGGATCCAGTCTAAAGACACATTAACTGAAATACACACCAGAACACATCATCAAGATTTACCTACGGACAACGTAAATTATATTAAAAGCACTATAATTCAACTAAAAGCTGGCCGTACACTAGTAGATTTCCAAACAAACGTTCGTACGAACATTTGTACAAAGTACATTTGATCACTTGACAAATGTTGCACAAGAGCACTTCCAAATATTGTTTGCGGTTAACACTAAATTTTGGATTTAATGCAATTATCCAAATGAAGACCACATACACTGTCCCAAATGTGTTAGAAAAAAAAAATATCCATTCTGCTCCTTTGAATCTGTCACTAAAGTGTAAATGAAGGTCAATTTGACCCAACTGATAAATTGATAATTGATCAAATGTTCTTAAGGCCGGAATCACACTTGTGCGGTGCGAAATTTCAGCTCTGTAATCTCTGCAGATAGATAAGGGAAGTGTTCAGCAGATCCATTGCGGTTTAGCTGTGAATTTGGAGACCTGGGAGAAGTTCCGGGTGAGAGGAGAGTGGGGGAGAAGTGTATTGAGCTGAATGAGAGAAATTCCTGAAGAGAAATTAACACATCTGCGAATCAGCTGCGCACCCATAAAAGATAATGGGACTGAATTCGCAACTGAGACGCACCGCAAGGCATAAAATCCGCACACATTTTTCCTGCAATGCGCAGTGCGAATGCATCGCACATATGTGAACCAGCCTCATTGAAAACAATGTATTTAGAAATGTTCTGCGTATTAGATGCGGTTTAAGCCGCAACCAATTCGCATAGGTGTGAATCCGGGCTAAAACTAACACCTGAGGAAAGTTCCAAAATGACAGGATGTGAGGACATTGGGCTGAATGCACGTTCCCTGGAATTCATTAAGACCCCCTTTTACTGAGTTAGTGGCCCTTTACCGGCGTTTTAGCTGCACTTTTCAATCGGCCACAAGCGGCCAAAGCATTAAAACCGCTCGAATAGTCGATTTTCAGGTGCTTCGGAAGCACTGCCCATGCTTTCCGATGGGCAGGGGCAGTGTATACACCGGTCCTACATAGCCCCAAAGATGCTTTAGTAATGTCCCGCAAGTGCACCGCCCAGTGTGAAAGCATGGCATGGGAGGAGTTTGAGGCGCTTTACATGTCCTATTTTTAGCGCTAAAACATCTGAAAAACACCTTCAGTGTGAAAAGGGGTCTTAGAGTATTGTAGACATTCATTAGAAATCTGTCTCACATCCTTGTAATAAATGGCACAAGTTGTGATATTCATTTAACTGTAGGTACGTTGCACACGAGCCTGTCACAGAATTACCTCAGACAGAACTTTATCTGTGACCCAGGACTTACATGTGTACCAACATGGAAGAGGTCTCATTTACCTCACATTAGCACCATATTTGCGACATCTCTTAATAAATTATGTTGCTGCCACAGCGCCAGAAGTAAAAAGTCCCTGATATATGAGCTACCAGAATTTTTCACACGTGTGAGCAATAGCAAACAAACTGTGGCATGACTTTCATTCATTTGGCGCAGGCCTCTCTAAAATGGCCATACTCCTGGAAAAACTTTGTTAATTTGCCTCCATAGCGTTTAAAAGATGCACTTGCTTTACTGCAAGCTGCATCAAACTGAAAACAAGCCACAACGTTTGATCATTTGCTGAACTCGCCATACAAAAAGGGAGGGGGATGGGAGAGAGTGCAAGAATTCGCTCATTAGGCCTCATTCACACTCTAGTCCATGAGTGGGCCAAATGTTTATGGAGCTTGACCTGCCAGGTGCAGTGTGCAGACAGCCCATTCAAGTCTCTGGGAATGAGGAAACTGCACAGGCACAGCAGACCATCAAAACATGACAGGTGTGAAGGTACAGGTAAGCGGCCCTACATGTACACTGCTCACCCATACCCGCACACCTGTCATATTGGGACAAACAGCTGTGTCCATGCAGCCCCTGCATCACCAAAGGACTATCAGCCTGCAGTACACGGCAGCTCAAGCCACACAATCACACAGCCCACTCATGAACTGCGGTCTCAACATCTGTGTGAATGAGGCCTTAAAAAGAGGAAGTAAAGCCTCCTACCTGAGATCGAAGCCCCCGTTCGCCTCCTCCGTCACCATCTCTCCCAGAGTGACTTCCGGGTATCGCGGCTTCGGTGCTGTGACTGTCCGGAGCCACGATGATGTCACTTCCGCGCATGCGCACGGGAGCCGCCAGCGACGGCACGATCGCCTTCACCAACGGCACACTCAGTGCGCCTGCGCCGTGGTCTACGGCGTGCATGTGCCGTAGACATCGGTGCCGTCTTTTCTGCAAAAATATCTTTTAAACCGTCTAGGTTTAGGAGATATTTCTTGTACCTACAGGTAAGCCTTTACCTGTAGGTAAGAGTGGTATGTAAGGGTTTACAACTACCTTAACGTATATATATATATATATATATATATATATATATATATATATATATATATATATACACACACACACACACACACACACAACCAACCAGTTATAAAAAGTGTAAAGCTGGCAACACAGGTTTACAATCTAATTGTATTATTTCCGAACAATGATCACATGGGTTTACCTGTCTGAATGCAAGCCCATTCCCTCTTGGCTTTCAGGACAATGGCAGCTGGGCTGCACAGTGTCTTTGGTCGCTAGGATGCAGACGGCCATGCTTCAGAGCATCATTAGTTTCTAGGATGCACATGGCCAGGCTTCAGAGCATAACTGGTTTCTAGGATGCAGGCGGCCAAGCTTCAGAGCATAACTGGGTTTCTATGATGCAGGTGGCTAGGCTTCAGAGCACTAGTTTCTAGGATGCAGGCGGCCAAGCTTCAGAGTATCACTGGTTTCTAGGATGCAGGCGGCCAGGCTCCAAAGTATCACTGGTTTCTAGGATGCAGGCAGCCAAGCTTCAGAGAATCCCGGATTGCTGGAATGCAGACTGCCAGGCTTCACAGCGTCACTAGTTGCTAGGATGCAGGTGGCCAGGCTTTACAGCGTCACTGGTTGCTAGGATGCAGGCGGCCAGGCTTCACTGGTTGCTAGGATGCAGGCAGCCAGGCTTCACTGGTTGCTAGGATGCAGGCAGCCAGGCTTCACTGGTTGCTAGGATGCAGGCAGCCAGGCTTCACTGGTTGCTAGGATGCAGGCAGCCAGGCTTCACTGGTTGCTAGGATGCAGGCAGCCAGGCTTCACTGGTTGCTAGGATGCAGGCAGCCAGGCTTCACTGGTTGCTAGGATGCAGGCAGCCAGGCTTCACCATGCAACCTCACCAGGGGCCAGCAGATGTGCGGCACCCGGGGCGGACCTTTTCGGTGCCATTTTTGGCACCTTTATCTCTTTCGGCTGATATGTTTCAGCGGCCTGAAATTTTGGTGCACTGGAATGTTCAGCAAGGCTGGCCCCATGGGCAGAACGGCCCTGCCACTATATATTTTCTGCCTCAGTGCTTTGGAGCTCCTCCAGACTTTTTCCAGGCACTTCCTGTTTACATGGACTGGCATCAGTTGCAAAACATGGCTCAGCCCTGACCCCATGATGGTGACAACGGTGGACCATGCCTGTGCCACCAGGGAGACACCTTGTGAAATCACACTGTAATCTCATCCAAACTGTAACATGACAGTGACTGGCCACACACACAATCAATCTATAACAACCTATTTCATCCAAATAAATTGATTTTTTGAAGCGCATAGGACCACCATAAAGGAGATTTTACAATCAGATTGGACAGCCAAACACGTTACAGTAAATTATTAATGATTGACCTGCCCGTCTTCAGGAATAAATTGATCCATAAACGATAAAGCATTCAATGTGACAAACGTGGGAGATGGATTTTAATCGATAGCTGCAAGATACGATTGTAAGTTATTGATTACGTATCTCCGCTTTCCCCATCCAAAGCTCTTATATAGCATCTGATCGATCAAACGCAACTTATACAGGCCGATCGACTGAGATTAATTGGATCCAATCTGAACCCAATCAGAAGGGAAGTTATGCCTAATTGACAGATTGCTTATTTGCTCGTTCTGATTGAATTGCCTATTGATCAGATATTAAAAATGGAAAAAAAAAAATTAAATCTTATCTGAGCAGGGGAAGCTGGAATGTGATTGGTTGTCACCTGTATAGAGATGTATAGGAGGCAGGGATGGGTGACCTCCTCTGTCACATGGAGGTGACACCTCCTTTTATACAGCTCGCTGTCAATCACAAATCTCAGCTCTCCCACTATAGACCATCAGATCAGAGGATACACGTGCACACCTCCGATCCATAATATAAGTGCCCCCCCTCCGAGGACTGACCTACCTTCTCTGCACAGAACATGGGGCGCCAGGAGGGCACAGAGTGCCCAGATCCACGGGTACAGCTCCATCCTATCAGCGGCTCCCCTCCACCATACTGTCCGCTCCTCTCCTCTCCACCCTGGCCGATCTATTCCCGGATCTCCGCCGATCACAACTTCGCCAACTTCACCGCCACCGCCAGTCCCCGAACTTCATTCCACTACCACTTCCTGCAGGGCGGGGAGAGCCACGGGGGAGTGTCTTACCGCATGGAGGGGGCTGTACGAGTGTACAACCGTACCGGGATCTGACAGCATGGGGTCTGTACCACTGTACAGGATCACAGGATCTGATTACATGAGGTCTGTCCACGATCTGATTGCATTGAGTCTGTCCTACTGTACAGGATCTGATTGCATGGGGTCTGTACCACTGTACATGATCTGATTGGATGGGGTCTATACTACTGTACAGGATCTGACAGCATGGAGTCTGTCCTACTGTACAGGATCTGATTGCATGGGGTCTGTCCTACTGTACACGATCTGATTGCATGGAGTCTGTCCTACTGTACACGATCTGATTGCATGTAGTCTGTCCTACTGTACATGATCTGATTGCATGGAGTCTGTCCTATTGGATGGGGTCTGTACTACTATATAAGATCTGATTGCATGGAGTCTGTCCTACTGTACAGGATCTGATTGCATGGAGAGGGGGCTGTACAACCGCACGGGGCTCTGACTGCATGGAGTCTGTCCTACTGTATAGGATCTGACTGCATGGAGTCTGTCCTACTATATAGGATATGATTGCATGGAGTCTGTCCTACTGTACAGGATCTGACTGCATGGAGTCTGTCCTACTGTATAGGATCTGATTGCATGGAGTCTGTCCTACTGTACAGGATCTGACTGCATGGAGTCTGTCCTACTGTATAGGATCTGATTGCATGGAGTCTGTCCTACTGTACAGTATCTGACTGCATGGAGTCTGTCCTACTGTACAGGATCTGATTGCATGGTCTGTCCTACTGTACAAGATCTGATTGCATGGGGTCTATATTACTGTACAAGATCTGACTGCATGGAGTCTGTCCTACTGTGCAGGATCTAATTGCATGGGGACTATACTACTGTACAGGATCTGATTGCATGGGGTCTATACTACTGTGTGTACCAAGATCTGCCTGGGGTCTGAGTTGACTTAATGTATGGGACAGTCACAGGACTGGGGGGGGGTTGTCCCTGGAAACTGCTAGGCCATATGTGTATTGATTCTATCATTTGATGAAATAATCCTCTCCGTTTTCTATCCAAATGCAGAATTTATTATCTATAATTTTCCCAGCGTCCATGTGGGGACCCCCTCAGCCAGACTTTTATGGATGGGTATAGTTGCCATCTCCAGGAGATTGAGACAAAGACAAAACAAAGTGCACAGCGCCATCTAGTGGCTATATCCCTGTATTACTGACAAACTCAGTTTAGGTTATTGTCCTACTTAGATGGGATCACTTTATTAAGGGCATTGTGTTGCTTTTCTTTTGTCTATCTCCGCCACATCCTAAGAAGATTGCTTTGCACCAGCAAGTGGTTGGAGCCATTCGTACGTATCTGATAGTCATTGCTTCCTTTCAGGAGACAAATTCCTTGTTTGGTGTTCCAGGTGACACAGGTAAGTGATAACTGCCATCTACTGCAACCATTTATGGACGAGTGATGGAAGACTTCCTAAGCTCAGTTTCTGGAGACTGCCCACTGTCTAGGGGAGTGAGCGCTCCTGTTCCCTGATATGTAAGGCTACACCAGTTTAATACGTTCTTCCATAAATGATCGATTCCCTTTCAAGAGCAATAACCAATCCAGTCGGCAACCAATTTGATCTACATGCCACACACAGAGAAGTTGATTCCGATTGTAAGTTGAGATCAAATTATAACGTGTGATCCTAAGTTATCAATCTCTGTTTTCACAATGCAATCTCGTAATCTTATTGACCGAAACACGATCGTATTCATGAACAAAGTATGTCAGTGCTGCTGATCAATGCAAAAGGATCATTGACCTAGTTTCATAAAAATCTGGTCTAAAGTGAATCAAAATTGATTGGAGGGGAAGTTATTAGGGATACACTGATATTGGTGCCTATAATGAGCATTTTAATGAGTATCGTGAAAATAAAACTGATGCAAATCGCACTGCAAAGAATCACATGCAATTTGAACAGGTATGTGGTACGATTCCTGTGTGATTTGCATGATTGTGTATCGAAAAGAGAAGCGCCATCTACTGGCCAGTTTATAAAAAAAATATTTCAACTCACATTAAAGGGGTGTTCCAGCCAAAATGTATGTTTATTAAAAGTCAGCCGCTACAAAAAGTGGCTGGGACTCCGCTCCTCTCCCTCCCTCCCCGGCCGGCGTCTTCATTCTAACTGTGGGCACCCGGCCGTGACAGCTTTCGGCTTCACGGCTGGGCACCCACTGCACATGCGCGAGCGGCACTGCGCATGCGCGAGCGGCTCGGCGCTGCGCTATTCGATTGGACAGGCTATCGCCTAGGACCTGTCACGTGTCCTAGGCGATAGCCTACAGGGAGGGGCTGATGTAGGCGATTAAGCTTAATCGCCTAACCAGCCCCTCGGCGGAAGGAGGAAGTGGGACAGGAAGTCCCACTCCTCCTGAAGCCCCCACTTCCCCCCCAAAAAAATGACATGCCAAATGTGGCATGTAAGGGGGTGAGGAGTGGGATAAGCGGAAGTTCAATTTTTGGGTGGAACTCCGCTTTAAGTAAATATCTGGTCAAATGCCAAATCGGAATAGTTCCCCGACCCACCGATGATAGTAAATTACAGCCGCTGGAGGGGATGTAGAGGCAGTCCGCCCCCCAAGGTGACATCAATTCCACTCTGTACCTACAGGGGACCCACAACTCCTCCAGCCCTGCGAGCACCTCCAGAGACCATTATTTGATAGCATCAGCAGGACCGGGACAGCTATGCAGATTTTGCATTTTAACCAGATATGTACTTAAAGCGGAGTTCCGGCTGAAATAACTTTTAAGATAATAATACCCCTATAATACCCATGCCTCGTGAAATGTAACAAAGGTATGCTGTAAACCAGGGATATGCAATTAGCGGACCTCCAGCTGTTGCAGAACTACAAGTCCCATGAGGCATAGCAAGACTCCTGACAGTCACAAGCATAATACCCAGAGGCAGAGGCATTATGGGACTTGTAGTTTTGCAACAGCTGGAGGTCCGCTAATTGCATATCCCTGCTGTAAACTATGCCCAGTTTTCTAACTGTGCAGCATTGTTTTCCAGCATGCACCTGCTGTCCTTGCGCATGTGCAGTGCGGTGCGGTGCAATCTTGGTCATCTTGCCATGCCAAGCTGACCAAGATTTTCCATAGACGCCGATGTTAAATGTTACTGGAGCCGTGCCATGCTAAGCTGACCAAGAATTTCCATAGACACCAATGTTAAATGTTACTGGAGCCGTGCCATGCCAAGCTTACCAAGAATTTCCATAGATACCAATGTTAATTGTTACTGGAGCGGTGCCATGCCAAGCTTACCAAGAATTTCCATAGATGTTAAATGTTACTGGAGCAGTGCCATGCCAAGCTTACCAAGAATTTCCATAGATGCCAATGTTAAATGTTACTGGAGCGGTGCCATGCTAAGCTGACCAAGAATTTCCATAAATGCCAATGTTAAATGTTACGCAAGCGGTGCCATGCTAAGCTGACCAAGAATTTCCATAGATGCCAATGTTAAATTTTACTGGAGCGGTGCCATGCTAAGCTGACCAAGAATTTCCATAGACGCCAATGTTAAATGTTACTGGAGCCGTGCCATGCCAAGCTTACCAAGAATTTCCATAGATACCAATGTTAATTGTTACTGGAGCGGTGCCATGCCAAGCTTACCAAGAATTTCCATAGATGTTAAATGTTACTGGAGCAGTGCCATGCCAAGCGTACCAAGAATTTCCATATATGCCAATGTTAAATGTTACTGGAGCCATGCCATGCTAAGCTGACCAAGCATTTCCATAGACGCCAATGTTAAATGTTATGGGAGCGGTGCCATGCTAAGCTGACGAAGAATTTCCATAGACACCAATGTTAAATGTTACTGGAGCCGTGCCATGCCAAGCTTACCAAGAATTTCCATAGATACCAATGTTAATTGTTACTGGAGCGGTGCCATGCCAAGCTTACCAAGAATTTCCATAGATGTTAAATGTTACTGGAGCAGTGCCATGCCAAGCTTACCAAGAATTTCCATAGATGCCAATGTTAAATGTTACTGGAGCCATGCCATGCTAAGCTGACCAAGAATTTCCATAGATGTCAATGTTAAATGTTACTGGAGCCGTGCAATGCTAAGCTGACCAAGAATTTCCATAGATGCCAATGTTAAATGTTACTGGAGTGGTGCCATGCCAAGCTTACCAAGAATTTCCATAGATGCCAATGTTAAATGTTACTGGAGTGGTGCCATGCTAAGCTGACCAAGAATTTCCATAGATGCCAATGTTTAATGTTACGGGAGCGGTGCCATGCTAAGCTGACCAAGAATTTCCATAGACACCAATGTTAAATGTTACTGGAGTGGTTCCATGCCAAGCTTACCAAGCATTTCCATAGATGCCAATGTTAAATGTTACTGGAGCGGTGCCATGCTAAGCTGACCAAGAATTTCCATAAATGCCAATGTTAAATGTTACGCGAGCGGTGCCATGCCAAGCTTACCAAGAATTTCCATAGATGTTAAATGTTACTGGAGCAGTGCCATGCCAAGCGTACCAAGAATTTCCATAGATGCCAATGTTAAATGTTACTGGAGCCATGCCATGCTAAGCTGACCAAGCATTTCCATAGACGCCAATGTTAAATGTTATGGGAGCGGTGCCATGCTAAGCTGACAAAGAATTTCCATAGACGCCAATGTTAAATGTTACTCGAGCCTTGCCATGCTAAGCTGACCAAGAATTTCCATAGACACCAATGTTAAATGTTACTGGAGCCGTGCCATGCCAAGCTTACCAAGAATTTCCATAGATACCAATGTTAATTGTTACTGGAGCGGTGCCATGCCAAGCATACCAAGAATTTCCATAGATGTTAAATGTTACTGGAGCAGTGCAATGCCAAGCTTACCAAGCATTTCCATAGACGCCAATGTTAAATGTTGCGGGAGCGGTGCCATGCTAAGCTGACCAAGAATTTCCATAGATGCCAATGTTAAATTTTACTGGAGCCGTGCCATGCTAAGCTGACCAAGATCTCCCAGTAGCCAATGCAAAACCGGAAATGACGTCCACTAGAGGAGGAAGTGAAATTAGATATAGGCTTATATCAGGTAAGTGAACATATAAAAATAAAAAAATTGCCAATTCATTTTAAGGATCCACATGTGTGCTGCATGGTGAGGAGTGAAAAATGGGCACTTCCCTTTCTATATACACACACAGGGGCGGTGGGGGAAATAGCATGCAAATCTTTGCAGTAAGATTTGCGCCCATTTATCTTGTATTGACGTAAAATCACACCGCAAAGTATCGATACTCGGTATCGGAGAGTACTTGACCAAACGTATCGGAGAGCACTTAACCAAAAGTATTGGTACTCGGTATTGGCGAGTACTTAACCTGAAAGTATCTCTTTATCAGCGAGAACTTGACCGAAAGTATCGGTAATTGTGCTCACAGATAAGAAACGGTATCTGTACAACCCTAGAAGTTATGGCTATTTGATTGTTTATGGATTTGATCATGTTGATCAATAAATTCGAAGCGCATGCAGCCACCATTAAAACTTGTTCACATGGGCGGCCGAGCTAGACACACGGCCCCCTGTGTGCCCTGGGAGGAACACTTCTGATCCCTGCACATAGCACTTTAGTTTTTGTTTGCACAAACTTTATTGAACTGTCAAAAAGGTGACATTTCATTAAAGGGTCACTAAAGGAAAAAAATGTTTTTGCTGAAATGACTGTTTACAGGGTATAGAGACATAAAAGTTAACCGATTCCTTTTCAAAATGATTAAAAATAGATAAAAATCAATCATATAATGTGCCTGCAGGTTAGTTTCACTTTTGAAATGGCTTCATGTTTCTGTAAAGTAGAAATAGACACACAGAACAAAAACAAACATTGGTTCTGGGAAGTTTTAGACACACAGTAATGACAGCTTAGACCACCATGAGAAAGCTCCCAGTACTGTGGTTATAAGGAAACAGACAAGTAGGAAGTGTGGAAATCAGAGCAGGATTACAGCAACTTCAAAGCAAAAATTAACAATAAGGACATGAAACCAGTACTGCAGTAGGAAAAAAAAAACGCTATTTAGCTAAAAAAAAAAATTCCTTTAGTGATCCTTTAAGTTCTGTTGGGTGTACTTGCACCACCCTGTGTTGAAAAAAAGTACTGCATGTGTAGGGTGTCAATTGGCATGATAGGGAACAAGGCTTTTTGCCTGGCCCTGCATTGGGATTGCTGGGCAAGGCTACCAAGGGCAGTCTCAATACACCTGGTGTGAATGTACCACCTCCCGAAAGGCTATGCTTCTTTTGCTGCATAGTACCTATTTCTTTCTATTGATGAAAGTACAGTATATATCGCCGGGCTGTCTTTAACACAGGGCAAAAGGAGCAGCTGCCCCAGGCCCAGTCATTGTTGTGGGACCCAAAGCAGCTTCCCCTTGAGCCCCTCTGCCTGCAAATAGTTATTAAGTAGATTCAGGAGGGCCCAAGAATTGTTAAGTAGATTTGGGAGGGCAAAAAAAAGTTTGCCCAGGGTCCAATAAAATATTAAAAAGATGGCTCTGCACACAGTGGATCACCAAAATCAAAGGAAAATACTGATTTAGAAAAGGTCACATCGCAGCCGTAAGATGCAACATTTTAGGACCCCTTCTCCATGCCTCCTGTGGGGCTTACTGTATGATGAGCTGATCTTTTAGGGCTCGTTCATATGTACTTTGATTTCAGAAGAGCAATCCACATTCAAATCGCTCTTCAGAGAGCATTTGACAGGCGCTGAGGAGATATTGCATCGCCTCCTCACTTACCCCATTATTTAACCCCATACTAGCATGCCGCAGCCTTGTGCATTGCACACGGTTGCAGGTTGCTTGCAGAGCACCACAATTCACTTGAATGAGTCACACGCTGCGGGTGCTGTGCCTACTAAAACAATGAATAGAATGCCTGCTGCTCCTGTGGCCTGTGTACAATTCCAGCAACCACCTCTGCTGCTAAAGGCGGAGCGGTTGGGGGATGGTAAAAATGTGCTTCAACTGCAGAGTTTTTCCACCCCTCAACCACTATTGTGAATGAGCACATCCATCATCCCATTTTCATCACCCTGTACGTGCAATTACGTGTGTTTTTTTTATTAAAGGATTTGTAAAGGACATTTTTTTTTAATCTTCATAGCTTCCTTTACCTTAATGCAGTGCTGTTTTCATGTCCTCATTGTTCACTTTTGCTCTCAAGTTGCTGTAATCCTTCTCTGATCTCCACACTTCTTGGTTGTCTGTTTCCTGATCACCACAGTACTGGGAGCTTTCTCTCTGTGGTCACTAATCAAGGAGGTGTGATTATTGTGTGTCGAAAACCCTACAGCACCAATCAGTTTAGTTTTACAAACCATCACTGCCCTGTATTGGCTCTGTGGCTCTATACATCACAGAAGCAGGAAACAACATGCAAAAACTAAACTAAACTGTAGATACATTATGATTGATTTGTATCTATTTTTAATCATTTTTAAAAGGAATCAGTTAACTATTATGGGCCAGATTCAGGTAGATGCGCGCATATTTTATCTGGCGTAGCGCAACGCATATACGTTGCGCTGACGCGAACTAGTGAGTAAAGTCCAGTATTCACCAAGCGCATGTTCGTTACTTTGCGGCGGAGTAACGAAAAAGCACTGGCGCAACCCGACGCAAGTAGAAGTGGGTGTGATCATATGTAAATGATGGGCGGAGCCCAGCGCAGTGACTTACGTTCATCGCATCATCCACGGAGCATGCGCAGTGAGGGAGGGCTCCCCTCGCTCCCTTGTGCGCATGCTCACAACTTCCGTTGGCACCACTTCATGGGAAACACCAGCGCAATGTCTTCCGTTGCGCGTATAAAACCGGTAGATGCGCCTTTCCGGCGCAAAAGAATATCCGGTTTCCCCTACCCCAGGGAAGTTTCTTTTGCTTTATGATGGCTGCTCCCGTTCCCCCCAAAGAGAGGAGAAACCTCAACTTTAATGCCCAGGAGCTCACCCTAGTGATCTCTGCTATGGAGACGTTTAACGACTTCCACGGCAGGAAAAGTCGGAAGACCACCCGGGATAGGAAGCAAGGCATCCTGGAGTCCATTGCTGGCAGGGTCAATGCCCTGGGCTACTCCACCCGGACTGCTGCCGATATCGGCAAAAAAATTAATGATCTGAGGCGCAAAGTCCGGGGCAAGGTGGCCGCCATTAGGAGGCATGAGAGGGGCACGGGTGGTGGACCCCCATGTGCGGTCAGCCTGACCACGGAGGAGGAGGTGGTCGCCCGCTGCCTGGAGAGGGAGCAGTTGGAGGGGGTACCAGGCTATGATTCTGTGGAGGAAGGCTCCAGGACAGGTAAGTGTTTTTTATCCCCTATTTGTTGTGTTGCATGTGGGGGGGGAGGGTACATGTGCCAAGTGTATGGGACCACCAACATGTGTCTGCTTTGTGTCATCCACAGATGACGGAGCTGGGCCATCATCTGTCGGCGGCCAGTCCACCCCAACCCCCCAACAGGATCCTGAGCCCGACCCCCTGGGTGGTGAAGAGCATGAGATGGAGGAGAGTGCCCACACCTCACCTGCTGAGGTGGTTGAGGAGGAGCCTGCCTTTCCAGAGCAGGACTTTCTTTTAATTTTGGAGGAGTCCTCCCCTTCTGCAGGGCCCTCTCAGATCCCCTCCCCCATCATAGGAAGCCCCTCAAGGGCGACTCCATCCCCCTGGGGACAACCATCTCCTGGCCCCAGAAAGGCGACCCGGAAGACCAGGGGGGTGTCTGACGTGGTCCATGACCAAATGGCCCGGGACCAGGCCAAGCAGACCCAGCAGATGGGGGAGATTGCTGGGCATCTTGACCGGCTAGTTGACAGCCTGGGCTCCGTATCCCAGCTGACGAACGCTGTGCAGGATGTCAGCTGCAACTGTGCTGTAGTGGTGACCAGCCTGGGGGAGGTGCAGGCTGATGTTCGGCACCTCACTGCAGCCGTCCGGGAACAGGGGAGGCAGAGGCAGTGTGACCAGCGGCATAATGTCACCCGTCAGCTGAGGATGCAGGCCCAGACCAATCATTATCTGAGCCGGATTGCCGTGGCCTTGGAGGGCATGCAGCCAACACCTGCCAGGAGTGGCCTGGCCCACCCGGGGATGAGCCACCTCCAGATGCCCCCCCACCCACTCCCTCCAGGCAGCTGAGGAGCCAGAGAGGGCCCACAAGAAAAAGTCCCCGTCAGCCCAGATGAGGGCTTTTTTCTTTTCTTTTTTTGATATATTTTTGGCTCAGGTTATGAGTTTTTTATTTTATTTATGCTCAGGTTATGAGTTTTTTATTTCAGTTGAACTGCACACGGTCAGGAGTGCAGGGGACAGTGTGAATGGTGTGTGAATGTGAGGGGGTGGCACTCCTGCCAGTAAGGGATGTCACCCTCGGCCGTGGTGGAGAACTTATCCCCACGGCTGTGTGAATGGTGTATGAATGGACAGCGACATCATTGGAGCCTTGACGCTGGCATTGCTGCTCCCAAGTCCTGCATGTTGGACTTGGACTAATCCAATGCGATGTGCATGTGGTGTGTGTGATCTAGGGACATCAGTGGTGTGCATGCGTGCATTGTCCGTGTGATCAATGTTTTGGTTTAGTGTCCAAAGATGCCTACGGCGAGGACCCTCCTGACTGCTCTTCCATCAGCTGAATGGGTCTCCTCTGGCAGGGGGGGGCTGTCTGGTTGGGGGGTCAGGTCATCACGTATGTCAACCTGCAGGCCCTTTCTCATGGCAAAGTTGTGCAGAATGCAACATGCACCGATGATCTGACACACGAAGGTAGGGGAATACAATAGGGCCCCCCCAGACTTATCCAGGCAGCGGAAACGGGACTTCAGGAGCCCAAATGTTTGCTCCACCACTGCACGAGTTTTGATATGTGCAGCATTGTATCTTCTCTCTCCTCTGGTTTGGGGGTTCCGGAAAGGAGTCATTAGATGGGGTCCCAGTGCATATGCAGAGTCACCTGTAAGGGAAAAGACAGGAGGATGTTAGTCATGCATGTGCCCCTTGTGATGTGTGCATCATGGGGGGGGCAGTCATGCCTGCCACCCATGTCACTCACCAACCAGCCAGCTGTCCCCATACATGTTCTGTTCGAATTCCATTGGGATGGGGCTCTGATTGTATATGTAGCTGTCATGGCTGGAACCAGGGTGTTTGGCACGGACGTGCTATATGAGGCATTGGGCATCGGCTATCACCTGTACGTTGATGGAATGCCAATGCTTCCGATTGCGGTATATGTGCTCTGTGGCACTGGGGGTCTGAAGTGCCACATGTGTGCAATCAATGGCCCCGATGGTGCGTGGGAATCTGGCAATGCTGTAGAAATCCTGCATTGCCTTTAGCCGCAGCTCCTCAGTGGTGGGTCTGATGAAGTGGTGGGACATGCGTCTGAGGATTGACAATAAAAGTAGTGCAGCGCAAACAAAGAAATAATTAGATATACAATATGAAATATAATATAATATGCATATAATAAGAAAAAACAGAAAGTCCATAAAGAGTGCTCAAGTGCTTATATGATCCAAAAATGGAAAAATATGTGCGTGATCCAAAAGGGTGATTTTCAGAAGAAACTTCCACCAATCAGCAGGAATGGCCTCTCACCTTAAAACTTCGACCTACTACAGGTCACAGAGAATGAGATAGAGAACCTCCTGTTCTCAAAGGCACAGCAAACAGATGCAGCAACTCAACCTCAATGGTGACAGACTCAGGAACGGAGTGAGGCAAACAGGGCATGAAAACAAAAGAAAGGAGATCTAGTGCTCTCTGAAGCCAAAACTCTGTATATTTATTCAAGTGATAAAAGACAAACACTCACTGTAGAGGCACTCTGGAGCGAGTGTGGCAAACAAAAGCATAAAAATAGATCAGCATAGATCTCACATGGGTTGACGATCGCGGGTGACGTCACACGTGGCTCCTCCCTCTCGTACGTCGTTACGTCCCTGGGGCGGGACTTCATCAGCGTGGGGTATGGAAAAGCAGCGTGCAGACGTCCCGCTGTCTGAGCCTAATATAGCCTGCGGCTGCCATGACAACCATGGCAGCACAACACCGCCCTCTATGCTCAAAACGTTATTAAACAACAACAATGCCAGTGCAATAGAAAAGCACACCCAGCATCGTAACAAGGATTAAAGGTGCAGAGCAAGGGCATATCACTAAGTAGACCACAATAGAAAATTTTACATAATAAACATTTAATATTTAATATAATGACGTCAGCCGCGATCGCACACCCAGTACAATTATACAAAATGATTAATTAATTTTCAATATATACTCCTTATTACTAATCGTCACCCCCACACCCAGGGAGGGAGACATTGTCACCAGGAGATATTAGACCATACTACATGGCCCAAAAATCATGCAAACAATTAACCATTGACAATACTTTTAAAAAGATACCATAAAAATACATATATATATAAAAAGTATAATAATAATAAAAAATAGATAAAAAAATAGATAAAAAATGTATATAAAACATGTATATAAAACATTCATCATCTATTAGAATAAAAACAATTAAGATCAAACTCGACATTGAGGCCAGCTGGCGAAGATACTTTGGTTTCATATATCCAGAAGGACTCACGCCGACTCAGTTGGCGGATATAATGCCTCCCTCGCCAGTGCTTAGACACTTTCTCGATGCCCCAGAATTTTAACTTTTTAGGGTCTTTCTGGTGTAATTGCTTAAAATGTTTAGATACACTATGGTTTCTATTACCCCTCATAATGTTACCAATGTGTTCCCCTATTCTCACATGTAATGCTCGTGAGGTGCGGCCAACATATTGCAAGCCGCACTCACATTCGAGCATATAGACTACGCCGATGGTATCACACGTAATCAGCTGCTTGATGGGATATTCTACATGGGTCACATTGGAACAAAAGGTCTTCCTTTTCTTAGTCTGCTGTTTGACATGCTTACACGTTGCACAGCGACCACACGCATAGAAACCTGTCAAAAAATCAAAAAGCTTGGGCTGTGCCACCACCGGTGGGTCAATCACCCCAGGAGCAAGGCTATCCCTCAATGAGGGTGCCTTTCTATAGATGAACTGAGGGCGATCCGGAAGGACTGGCCCCAGGACGCCATCACCTTTTAAAATAGGCCAATGCTTTGCCACTATTTTTTCAAATTTCTTGTGCTGGATATTAAAATCCAGCACCATTTTAAAATTAGCTTGTTCTTTTGTTGCATTGAGAGGTTTATCTGCTACGATGGCATTCCTATCTAGGGCTCTTACTTTCTCAATCTCTTGTAGAATTAAGGGGCGAGAATAACCTTTAGATATAAAACGAGCAGATAATTCCTGTGATTGGATAATCTGACTCCAAAGTGCAGTTCCGGCGTAGTCTCACAAACTGCCCTCGCGGAATGTTGCACAACCATAGGCGATGATGACAGCTAGTTAGAGGGATATACCCGTTACGATCCACTGTCTTGAAATAATTTTTGGTAAGGAGAACATTGTCTGATTTGAAAATGTCCAAATCAAGGAAATTAATCTTGTCATGGGAGACTGTCCAGGTTAAAACTATATTCTTATTATTAGAATTAAGCTTATCCATAAATTGCTGCAAAGAAGGCAAATCACCCTCCCACACCATAATAAGGTCATCTATGTACCTACGGTAGCACAGCAACTGAGGCGGTCTTTCCTGGAATACCATGTCCCGCTCCCAGTGGGCCATAAACAAGTTGGCCACACTGGGAGCAAAACGGGCTCCCATAGCAACTCCGCATTGTTGCAAAAAGAATTCCCTATTGTACCAAAAATAATTACTTAGCAAACAGAATTTAAGACCATCTAACAAAAATTGCATATGGTCATAGCTAAGGTCAGCTGACTCCAATGCCCAACTAACTGATTTCATAGCCGCTTCATGATCAATGATCGTATAGAGCGACCCGACATCAGCAGTCACTAGGATCGTATCAGGAGTACAGGGGATGGAATCCAAAATCTGGATGATCTGCTTAGTGTCCCTCAGATATGCCGGCATATTGCGCACCAAGGGCTGCAGAAATACATCCAGATACTGTCCCAGCCGGGATGTCACGGAATCAATTCCATTTACTATGGGGCGACCCGGAGGCCGCTCAGCATTCTTATGCAACTTTGGCAAGAAATAAATGATCGGTGTTCGACAATAAAAAAGGTCCAAATAAGCAGCCTCTTTACCAGTCAGGACCCCCTTGTCCTTACCCTCCTCAATCAAAGATTGTAATAGGTACGGGTATCTTTAACCTTAGCGGAGTCCCCCTGACCGATGATAAGACAAGAGTGTTGGATAGGGGTCTGAAATTTGCCCCGATCCGTAATCTGAACAAGTTTCAGACTTTTGTCAATATTCAGAAATACACTAGGAGTTTGAATATGAAAAAATATTTTTTGTCCAAACCGATCGAGAGGAATTCCTCTCAGATTGCTCTTGGGCATTCTAATCTGAGGAATAGATCTACTTTTAATCCACAATATACAGATACCAGACACCTTGATGTATTTCGTAGCATGGTATGTAAGGATCTTGAGAATCTTCATATTAAAGTCAGGGACTCTCAATGCATCCGTCGGGGGATTGTATCATTGGAGCAACGGAATGACATAGTGATTCGCCCCGCTGATAAGGGGGGTGGTCTTGTAGTGCTTAGCAAGGCCTATTATCATGAGGAGATTAGCAGACTCCTGGGTGATGGTAACACTTATTCTATTCTGCGGGGTGATCCTATGGTTAAATACAAAAACCAATTGCATTCTTTGATTGAGGAGGGTAAGGACAAGGGGGTCCTGACTGGTAAAGAGGCTGCTTATTTGGACCCTTTTTATTGTCGAACACCGATCATTTATTTCTTGCCAAAGTTGCATAAGAATGCTGAGCGGCCTCCGGGTCGCCCCATGGTAAATGGAATTGATTCCGTGACATCCCGGCTGGGACAGTATCTGGATGTATTTCTGCAGCCCTTGGTGCGCAATATGCCGGCATATCTGAGGGACACTAAGCAGATCATCCAGATTTTGGATTCCATCCCCTGTACTCCTGATACGATCCTAGTGACTGCTGATGTCGGGTCGCTCTATACAATCATTGATCATGAAGCAGCTCTGACATCAGCGAGTTGGGCATTGGAGTCAGCTGACCTTAGCTATGACCATATGCAATTTTTGTTAGATGGTCTTAAATTCTGTTTGCTAAGTAATTATTTTTGGTACAATAGGGAATTATTTTTGCAACAATGCGGAGTTGCTATGGGAGCCCGTTTTGCTCCCAGTGTGGCCAACTTGTTTATGGCCCACTGGGAGCGGGACGTGGTATTCCAGGACAGACCGCCTCAGTTGCTGTGCTACCGTAGGTACATAGATGACCTTATTATGGTGTGGGAGGGTGATTTGCCTTCTTTGCAGCAATTTATGGATAAGCTTAATTCTAATAATAAGAATATAGTTTTAACCTGGACAGTCTCCCATGACAAGATTAATTTCCTTGATTTGGAAATTTTCAAATCAGACAATGTTCTCCTTACCAAAAATTATTTCAAGACAGTGGATCGTAACGGGTATATCCCTCTAACTAGCTGTCATCATCGCCTATGGTTGTGCAACATTCCGCGAGAGCAGTTTGTGAGACTACGCCGGAACTGCACTTTGGAGTCAGATTATCTGGTCCAATCACAGGAATTATCTGCTCGTTTTATATCTAAAGGTTATTCTCGCCCCTTAATTCTACAAGAGATTGAGAAAGTAAGAGCCCTAGATAGGAATGCCATCGTAGCAGATAAACCTCTCAATGCAACAAAAGAACAAGCTAATTTTAAAATGGTGCTGGATTTTAATATCCAGCACAAGAAATTTGAAAAAATAGTGGCAAAGCATTGGCCTATTTTAAAAGGTGATGGCGTCCTGGGGCCAGTCCTTCCGGATCGCCCTCAGTTCATCTATAGAAAGGCACCCTCATTGAGGGATAGCCTTGCTCCTGGGGTGATTGACCCACCGGTGGTGGCACAGCCCAAGCTTTTTGATTTTTTGACAGGTTTCTATGCGTGTGGTCGCTGTGCAACGTGTAAGCATGTCAAACAGCAGACTAAGAAAAGGAAGACCTTTTGTTCCAATGTGACCCATGTAGAATATCCCATCAAGCAGCTGATTACGTGTGATACCATCGGCGTAGTCTATATGCTCGAATGTGAGTGCGGCTTGCAATATGTTGGCCGCACCTCACGAGCATTACATGTGAGAATAGGGGAACACATTGGTAACATTATGAGGGGTAATAGAAACCATAGTGTATCTAAACATTTTAAGCAATTACACCAGAAAGACCCTAAAAAGTTAAAATTCTGGGGCATCGAGAAAGTGTCTAAGCACTGGCGAGGGGGGCATTATATCCGCCAACTGAGTCGGCGTGAGTCCTTCTGGATATATGAAACCAAAGTATCTTCGCCAGCTGGCCTCAATGTCGAGTTTGATCTTAATTGTTTTATTTCTAATAGATGATGAATGTTTTATATACATGTTTTATATACATTTTTTATGTATTTTTTATTATTATTATACTTTTTATATATATATATGTATTTTTATGGTATCTTTTTAAAAGTATTGTCAATGGTTAATTGTTTGCATGATTTTTGGGCCATGCAGTATGGTCTAATATCTCCTGGTGACAATGTCTCCCTCCCTGGGTGTGGGGGTGACGATTAGTAATAAGGAGTATATATTGAAAATTAATTAATCATTTTGTTTAATTGTACTGGGTGTGCGATCGCGGCTGACGTCATTATATTAAATATTAAATGTTTATTATGTCAAATTTTCTATTGTGGTCTACTTAGTGATATGCCCTTGCTCTGCACCTTTAATCCTTGTTACGATGCTGGGTGTGCTTTTCTATTGCACTGGCATTGTTGTTGTTTAATAAAGTTTTGAGCATAGAGGGCGGTGTTGTGCTGCCATGGTTGTCATGGCAGCCGCAGGCTATATTAGGCTCAGACAGCGGGACGTCTGCACGCTGCTTTTCCATACCCCACGCTGATGAAGTCCCGCCCCAGGGACGTAACAACGTACGAGGGGGAGGAGCCACGTGTGACGTCACCCGAGATCGTCAACCCATGTGAGATCTATGCTGATCTATTTTTATGCTTTTGTTTGCCGCACTCGCTCCAGAGTGCCTCTACAGTGAGTGTTTGTCTTTTATCACTTGAATAAATATACAGAGTTTTGGCTTCAGAGAGCACTAGATCTCCTTTCTTTTGTTTTCATGCCCTGTTTGCCTCACTCCGTTCCTGAGTCTGTCACCATTGAGGTTGAGTTGCTGCATCTGTTTGCTGTGCCTTTGAGAACAGGAGGTTCTCTATCTCATGCTCTGTGACCTGTAGTAGGTCGAAGTTTTAAGGTGAGAGGCCATTCCTGCTGATTGGTGGAAGTTTCTTCTGAAAATCACCCTTTTGGATCACACACATATTTTTCCATTTTTGGATCATATAAGCACTTGAGCACTCTTTATGGACTTTGTTTTTTCTTATTATATGCATATTATATTTCATATTGTATATCTAATTATTTCTTTGTTTGCGCTGCACTACTTTTATTGTCATATGTTTTGAGGTGTTTTATTTGAATTTACTTATAGTGCTGGCTTGCAATTTTTAGTTTTGTTTGTTGTGTGGATTCCAGCGCTGAATAATTCTCTTTGTTATGCGTCTGAGGATTGCAGGGACAACCTGGTGCACACATCTGCTCATGGAGGACTGTAACATCCCAGCCATCACTCCACTTGTACGCTGGAATGATCCACTTGCAAGGAAATGGAGTGTTGCCAGTACCTTCACCAGTGGCTGCACTGCTTGTGAGCGGTGTGTCTTGCTGGTGATGTCATCCTGCAGGGTTGTGGTTAGTTCAAGTATTGCATCAGGGCTGAATCTGAAGAGGCGATACACCTCCTCATCCCCCATGCCAAAGAGGCTCATGCGCGTGCGGTATATCCTCTCATGTGCCCGCCTCCTCCGTTCCGGGGGACCCATTAGTAGTGCTAGGACCACGGCTGCCCCTGGCATGTTGGCACACAGAGGTGTTGTCCTTGCAAGTATGGTTGTTCAGCTTGCTATTTTCGTCGGTAACGCTGCTGCTGTAGCTGCTCTCCTGCTGACCTGTGGCTGTCAGGAGTAAAGATAAAGCAGCTATTTGTAGGAATAACTTTGCGCTAGCCATTCCACATACGCGCGGCGCATGTAGCCAGCGTATGGTGCTAATCCGTTCGTGAATCGGGAAATCTCCCTCATTTGCATATTTGCATGGGAAATCAATAGGTGCGACGGATGCGACAAGAGAAAATATGCACTGACGATACTCTGGCGGGGGGAAAGTTAAGCCGATCGGAAAAAGCCAGTTTTCTGTCGCATCTAGTTTGGTGGGTAAGGCCACATAGATACTATGGCACATTTTTACAGTTACGCGGCGCATATCGATATACTCCAGCGCAAGTCTTGCTGAATCTGGCCCTATGTCTCTATACCCTGTAAACAGTAAATTTCAGCAAAAAAAAATGTTTTCCTTTACAACTCCTTTAAGTGACTTCCATAGAGGAGACATCAAGCAGCGTGGTTATGATTGATAGCCTCTAGCATTAACACCCCAATGATAAATCAAAAGAAATCTAGTGTGACCCTCAGAAAACAACACATATATAAAAAGTATGAATTTTATTGTAAGAAACAATAAAAAAAAATGAGTTAATGAACCCAAAAAGCACCTTCCCCAAGTGTAATAGTATATTAATCTTACCCAACACGTTTCGCATGTTGAGATTCTTCAGGGATGCAGCTGCTAAAAAATGTAAATACACCAATTTACATGATGAACACATATATAGAGCAAAAACATACATGTTATAAATTCATAGATGAATTTAGCTTAATAAGTAAATTACTCACAAGCAAATGTACCATCAAATATTTAGAAGAAGTTACTGTCCATGTGGCTGAAGACCCACTGAAAAGACATGCCTGTAACAAGGGGCAGAAAGGGACAAAAAACAGAAGGCGGGGTACCCAGGGATGTCAAGTCAGGGACACAAGGACGAAATACACATAGAAAGGGTTAACAGTAAAATACCCATAATCCCATTATTAGTTATCTGCTGGCGCCTGCGCGGTGGCGCTTCTACTTGCACCGTTTTTCTGGTGTGACTGCTTCTGACTGGATGCACCATAAAAATCCCATTTACTTCCATAGAGGGGATGTGATGCACATCTGGTGGGCCTTATTTGACTGTAATGCCGCGTACACACGATCATTTTTCAGCATGAAAAAAAATGTTGTTTTTCGGCACGTTTTTCAAACTTCATCATTAAAAACGATGTTGCCCACACACCATCGTTTTTAAAAAAATGATGAAGAAAGCGCGGTGACGTACAACGGCACTCTAAAGGGGAAGTTCTATTCGCCTTTGAGCTGCTTTAGCTGATTCCTTGTTAGTAAAAGTCGATTCGCGCTTTTCTGTCTGTTACAGCGTGATGAATGTGCTTACTCCATTATGAACGGTAGTGTTACCAGAACGAGCGCTCCCGTCTCATAACTTGCTTCTGAGCATGCGCAGGTTTAAAACGTAATTTTAGCCCACACACGATCATTTTTTACAACCCGAAAAACGACATAGTTTAAAACGACGTTAAAAAATGCAGCATGTTCAAATTTATTTTTGTCGATTTTCAGAACCTGAAAAATTATGTGTAGCCCACACACGATCATTTTAAATGAAGTTTTTCAAAAACAACGTTTTTTTCATGCTGAAAAATGATCGTGTGTACGCGGCATGACCCTCCAAAGGTTCTGTGGTTTGCATCTTAAACCTCCTTCTCTCAGTAAATACCAACTTAAAAAGTAAAGTTCACCTTCAGCAACATTTTCCAAAAAGCCCCATATCCCCTGAATAAAACATTCCAGCACTCCCTTTTCAAATGCAGCACCTCCTGTTAAACACATGCAGCTGTGGGGGGGGGGGGGCACTGCCAAAATGACTGGCCCCTCAAATCCTCTTCATCCTGCCATTTGCAGGAGGCTAACATTGGGCACCCCCCCTAGCGGCTGATCTTGGTCATTGAAAACGCGCACATGTGCTACAGCAGCTGTGCTCAGCTACAGAAGGGAGTACCACACTGTACATGCACAAAAGTCAGAGAGCAGCCACTAGGGGGTGATAGAGGACTCAGAGGTGATACTTTTCTTCGGCTCTCTCTTCATTACTCACAGTGCTATCCCAGATTCAACACAACATTGTACAGCTTTGGAAGTTTTGTATACCTTCGAAAAATAATGGAGATTTTATATATATATTTATAGTCTTATTTGAAATCCTTTACTGCATAATCATAGATTAATACACATAGGTAACAATAAACCTCTGTAAGATTGTTGCATAGTCTTATCAAAGTTCAATAAAAATCAATTGTGAACGTGACTTTTATTTTGACTTTTATTTTGCTGCCCTTAGATCCCTGCGACCTGTACTTTACTCTTTTGTTTTATGTAAACCCCAAAAAGTAACTCTACCATAACAGATTATAGGGACGTCGGTGGGGGGGGGGGGGGGGGGGAATTTGTTTGAGGATTTTGACTAATAGGCGTGATAGTAGCACAAGGGAGGCATCCTACTGACTATAAAACAGCACAAGGGACACATCCTACTGACTATAAAACAGCACAAGGGACACATCCTACTGACTGTAGATAGCAGCACAAGGGATACATCCTACTGACTGTAGATAGGGGCACAAGGGACACAATCTGCTGACTGTACATAGCAGCATATGGGACACATCCTACTGACTGGAGATAGCGGCAAAAGGGACACAACCTGCTGAATGTAGATAGCAGCACAATGGACACATCCTACTGATTGTACATAGCGGCACAAGGGACACAAACTGCTGACTGTACATAGCAGCACAAGGGACAAATTCTGGTGACTGTAGATTGCAGCACAAGGGACAAATTCTGGTGACTGTAGATTGCAGCACAAGGGAGGCATCCTACTGACTGTAGATAGGGGCACAAGGGACACAATCTGCTGACTGTCCATAGCAGCATATGGGACACATCCTACTGACTGTAGATAGGGGCACAAGGGACACATCCTACTGACTGTAGATAGCAGCACAAGGGACACATCTTACTGACTGTACATAGCAGAAGGGACACATCCTACTGACTGTACATAGCAGCACAAGGAACACAGCCTGCTGACTGTACATAGCAGCACAAGGGACACATCCTGCTGGCTGTAGCTAGCGGCACAAGAGAGGCATCCTTATGTTGCTGTGGCTTGAGTGTAGGCAGGGACACAGGGGACCCTGTGATCTCCTATTGCCCCGGGGCTCCATGAGTTGTCAGTCCATGCCTGGTATGGGCTGCTCAATCTAAAATGCCTGGGCCTATTATTTGTCCCAGTCCAGGTCTCATGCAAGCCATATGTGGGTCGAACTCGGAAAAAAAAATTCTTTTGAAAATCAGAAATTGTGTGCATTTTGTGATCTGATGGTACCACGATTGATTTTGAAATTTGACCAACCAAGCCTTCAATGTCACTTAATGTTGCTACAGAAAATAATTTTCATTGCAGGGAATCTTCTTTTCTGTCCAGGTCAAAGCCCATGCCCCCCTTTTTATTTGATTATATTTCTTGCCCAATTCTCCAATCATTGATTAGAAATTTGTGCATTTTTCAAAAAAAAAAATTCAACATGACCGATCCCTTAAATTCGATGGCCACACGAAAATTGGCCATTGCTGTAGTGGTTACAATTTTTGAAAAAATAAGTTCTGTTGGAATTGGACCCATGTATGGCCAGCTTTAGACCTAGTACATGTAGTATTAGATGACGCCTGTCAAATTTGGTACTATTTTGCTCTATAGGTAAACTTTTTGGACCAAGAATTAAAAAAAGAGTATGTTGAGAATTTATTTTTTATCTTTTTTTTATCTACAAGTGTGAGGTTAAATATTCTGAAGAATGTCAGAAGGAGCCTCTGGATATCTGGAGTAGTCAGATAAGAAGGATGCAGCTATTTATAACAGTAAATGTTATGGCAACAAGTTACTAACCAAGGCTGCTAGGCACTATGTTGTAGGAACCGCTAAACTAGAATCCATGGGACCTGTGGAAGACTAAAATAATCAACTCCTAATGGTTATTTAAAAACGTAGCTAAAAAAATAAATTGTGCAAAAAGTAAATAATAATAATTTCTTAGTGACAGCTGCACTCTCGAAATGTCCACATAAACATTTTACAAAATTAATATTACTGAAAACCGTGTTGCACAATCAATGTAAACTGCGCGAACAATTAATCAATTAAGTAAAGCCAAAGTAATAAAACCAGTAAAAAACTATTTTTTTTTTAATTATTTTTTTTAACCACTAGCCGACCAGCCGCCGTGGTTCTACGGCGGCAGGTCGGCTCTCCTGGGCGAGAGCCCGTAGCTCTACGTCGGGAATTTCGTGGCCGCTAGGGGGCGCGTGCGCGCCGCCGGCGGCGCGCGCGTGCCCGGCGGGCGCGATCGCCGCCGGGCACGCGCGCTCGTTCGTTAGAGAGCGGGGAACGAGAGCTGTGAGTGTAAACACACAGCGCTCGTTCCTGTCAGCGGGGGAAACGTTGATTGTCCGTTCATACAATGTATGAACGGAAGATCAGTGATTCCCCCTAGTGAGGCCACCCCCCCCCATACAGTTAGAACACAAATAGGAACACACTTAACCCCTTCCCCGCCCCCTAGTGTTAACCCCTTTACTGCCAATGGCATTTTTATAGTAATCCAATGCATTTTTATAGCATTGATCGCTATAAAAATGCCAATGGTCCCAAAAATGTGTCAAAAGTGTCCGATGTGTCCGCCATAATATCGCAGTACCGGAAAAAAATGCTGATCGCCACCATTACTAGTAAAAAAAAAATATTAATAAAAATGCCATAAAACTACCCCCTTTTTTGTAAACACTATAAATTTTGCACAAACCAATCAATAAACGCTAATTGCGATTTTTTTTAACTAAAAATATGTAGAAGAATACGTATCGGCCTAAACTGAGGGAAAAAAATGTTTTTTTATATCTTTTTTGGGGATATTTATTATAGCAAAATGTAAAAAATATTGCATTTTTTTCAAAATAGTCGCTCTATTTTTGTTTATAGTGCAAAAAATTAAAAACCGCAGAGATGATCAAATACCACCAAAAGAAAGCTCTATTTGTGGGGAAAAAAGGACGCCAAATTTTGTTTGGGAGCCACGTTGCACGACCGCGCAATTGTCAGTTAAAGCGACGCAGTGCCGAATCACAAAAAGTGCTCTGGTCTTTGGACAGCAATATGGTCCGGGGCTAAAGTGGTTAAAGTATACAAGTGTTTTTTTTGTATTTAAAAAAAACTGTAAAAAATAATAATGAAACCAATAAAAAAAATTAAAACAGTAAAATAATAAAACTAGTAAAAACTGTGGGCCAGATTCACAGAGCCATTACGCCGGCGTTACAGGAGATGCGCGGCGTAAGTCTAAATTTGCGCATGCGTATCGATGTGCCGCATCCCCAAAACGATATACGCATGAAATCTACTTTTTTTGGACCGGCGTAATTTCGATGGACCGGCGTATCCGTCCGTGCAAAACTGCGCTAGACACACCATTGATTTGCTATTCAAATATGCAAATGAGGGAGTTACAGGGATCCACAAAAGTAAGTTGGTGCAGCGCAGGCTACGCGCTGTGCGCAACAGCTGCACATCCTGTCTAAAATTAGACCATATAAAAGGTGGAATAAAACTAGACAATCCGTCTACATGTCAGCTAAAGCAACACTGTTAGTGAGGAGCTGAGCAGTCACACTTACTGGACAACAATCTGTATGCCAACATGCCAGGGGCATCCTCGCTCATAGCTATACTACTGACTTTAGAGGAGCAAAGAAGGAGGAGGGCACAGAGGAGGGCATGGGAGAGGATATACCACACACGCATAGACCTCTTTGGCATGAGTGATTCTGAGGTGTATTGCATCTTCAGATTCACCCCTCATGCCATCCTGGAATTAACCACAACCCTGCAGGAGGACATCACCAGCCCAACACACCGCTCACATGCAGTGCAGCCACTGGTCAAGGTAATGGCAACACTCCATTTCCTTGCCAGTGGCTCTTTTCAAAGAACAAGTGGAGTCGTGGCTGGGATGTCACAATCCTCCATGAGCAGATGTGTGCACCAGGTTATCCCTGCAATCCTCAGCCGAAGGCAATGACCGATTTCTACAGAATTGCCAGATTCCCAGGCACCGTGGGGGCCATTGATTGCACACATGTGGCACTCCAGCCCCCCCCATGAGACAGAGCACATGTACTGCAATCGGAAGCATTGGCATTCCATCAACGTACAGGTGATAGTCGATGCCCAAGGCCTCATATGGCACGTCCGTGCCAAACACCCCGGATCCAGCCATGACAGCTACATATACAATCAGAGCCCCATCCCAATGGAATTCGAACAGAACATGTATGGGGACACCTGGCTGGTTGGTGAGTGACATGGGTGGCAGGCATGACTGTCCCCCCCCATGATGCACACATCACAAGGGGCACCCTTGGGGAACCCCCAAACCCCAGGAGAGGAAAGATACAATGAAGCCCACGCCCAAACACGTGCAGTGGTGGAGCGCACCTTTGGCCTCCTGAAGTCACGTTTCCGATGCCTGGATAAGTCTGGGGTGACCCTGTTGTATTCCCCAAACTTTGTGTGCCAGATCATCGGTGCATGTTGCATGCTGCACAAATTCGCAGTGAGAAAGGGCCTGGAGATTGACATAAGTGATGACCTGACCCCTGAACCAGACAATCCCCCCTAACCGAGGCTACCCCGTCTTCTGAGGGAAGAGCAGCCAGGAGACAGCTCACATTGGGCATCTTTGCACGTTAAACACACACATTAATCATGGCACAATGAGAATGCATGCATGCACACCACTGTGGTCCCTAGCACAGACACATCACATCCTCATCACATTGGATTGGCACAAGCCCACCATGCTGGACTTGTGAGCAGCAACGCCACGCCACGGCTCCAATTATGTCACTGTACATTCATACACCATTCACATGGACCTGGGGATCACTTCTCCTCCACAAATGAGGGTGACACCCCTTTTCCGGCAGGAATGTCACCCCCACATTCCCAAATCATACACAAACAGAACAAAAAAAAAAATGCCCAGCAAAAATAAAAAATGCCCAGCAAAAATATAATTTAAACAAAATAACAACAACAAAGAAAACACATAAAAGACAAAAATCACTCTGCAAAACAGTCCCCAAATATCTCAAAGACACGTCACAAACAAACGCTAATAAACAACAGAACAAAAGCACCTTGCTGTATAGGAAGGGATACAAAGGGATGTACTTTTGCAAAGGAAGTGCGTTTGTGTCTGTCTATTTATGCTGTCTGCGTAGTTCACTAAGCTGCCCGGGTCCAGTTCCAATTTCACTGATTGCGCCGTTCCCGAGTTGTGAGCATGCGCACAGAGGTGCTGACCATGGTCTGCTTCAAGCGCGCATGCGCGAGCCGGCCGGCCCTTCATTTGCATGGGGTCACGGCTCATTTCAATGCTCCGCCTTGCGCCTCTGAAATAACGTTGCGCAGGCGCAAATTTCTGCGTAAAACCGATGAGAATAGGGTGATTGCGCTGCTACATTGCGCCAGTCTAGCGGTGCGCTACGCCGGTCCAATAATGTGCAGATGTACGTGAATCTGGCCCACTGTTTCTTTTATTGTTTTTTTTTTTTAATAATAAAAAAAAACTTGTATACTTGAAAAAATAAAATGAAAAAATAAATACATTTTTTACTGGTTTTATTATTTTACTGTTTAAAAAAAATAAAAATACATTTCTTTTACTGTTATTTAAAAAAAAATACTGTTTCTTTTACTGGTTTTATTTTTTTTTTGTTGTTTTTTTAATTACTTATTTTAACACATACTTTTATATTTTTTACTGTTTTTTTTTAAAACAAAATGAAAAAATACATTTTTTTTAATGTTTTTTTTATTTTTTACTGGTTTTATTATTTTACAGTTTAAAAAAACAATGTACTGTTTTTTTTAAAGACTTTTTTTACTGGTTTTATTTTTTACTGGTTTTATTATTTTTTTTACAGTTTTTTTTATTTTTTAATTTTTTTTTTAAAGTAGAGAAAAAGTGGTTGTTACGTACAGGCACTTAAAATACTGCATGGTCCCTATGTGAGCCCTAGCATCTACTCACTCTCATTAAATGAAAAATACACATACTTTTATTTAAAAAAAAATCAGTTTTTTTTACTGCTTTAAAAAAAAAATTTTTACTGTTATTTTTTTAAAAAAAACATTTTTTTACTGGTTTTATTATTTCTTTACTGTTTATTTTATGTTTTTAAAAATATAATTTTTTTTTTTTTTAATGGATTTAAATACTGGTTTTATTATTATTTTACAGTTGTTTTTTTATGTTTTTAAAAAATATATATATTATATTGTCACACCTAACATACTTTATTAACTTCTGTTTATCGCCCTTACACTGGGCCATAACAATGTTCAGCAATTTGTTATTAGATTCATTCCTCATTTCCAATAGATCCCTATGTCATTATTTCCTTATGTATTTCCCTATGTATGCTCTGGGCGCTGTTCTCCGTCCTTGGAGGGTTCCTCTGTCTCAACCCGGGGAGACATCATGCCCATCACCCCCGCTGTCCTTGGCAGATACCGGACTTGGCCTTGAGGCTGTGCAGTAAGTTTTCCATGGCACAGCTGGGCACAAGCATGTACAGGTAAGTGCCCAGCCGTGGGTCGCAGCCCAGTCTGAAGCTCCGTGACCGTGGCACCCGCGGACCCGATGGAGTCCCACGATCGGTCCCCGGAGCTGAAGAACGGGGAAAACTGTGTGTGGGCAACTGGTGGCAAGTAACCCTTAAGGCCTGGCTAGTAGCTCAGGACTTGAAATTTTGAGCCCTGAGCCTTATTTAACATCAAGGCCAAAGGGGGTGGAAGGATAAATGTACATACTGGTAATACAGGGAAAAGGAGGGTAAAGCCTGTTTCCTGACAGACTCCATGGCAGCCTACGTGTGGGTTAATCCCGCCTCCTCTCCAATGCTATAGGAACCCATACCCATAAAGCTTTGCTGACCTCCCAGTACTGGTGTTCCTTTTTTTTCCTCCTCCATGGATTTAGGATACGCGTTCAGATGTCCAGGATGGATAGCACACCATTAAGCGGTGCAGCTCGGATCCCAGCCATGGGCGGGTGGAGAGCTTGGCAGCTAACTCACACTGTTGTGTTAAGGCTGCGTGTGCCAAAGACTCTGGACTTCACGGCTGGCAAGGTCTTCTACATCTTCTCCATGGCAGCCGCATCTTTGTATGGTACTCCGTTTTGTCTGTCCTCTGTTTGTTTTGTTTGTTGTTGTGTCTTTAGCCCCATGGCGGCTGGAGCGATTGTGCGTTCCAGCTCGCCCTGCCACTTCCGGGTTGCGACCTCATTGCCGCTCGCACAGGCGCAGATGGCCTCTTCCAGAACGAGGCTTGGTTTGCGCATGCGCGGTTTGACGAATCTCGCGGCGGCCGCGCAGGCGCCACTGTGCCGCTCCCACCACGCATGAGCCTGCATGGGTAACGCGTGACGTCACCGGCGGGTGTTTTAAAAACAGCAGCTGTTCGCTCTATGCTGTTGGGTTTCCCTGACATGCGAACAGCTGCCGTTTGGTGGTGATAACTGACGCTGAGGTGAGTGAGGGGGATCTGCTTGACGGATCCCTTTTTCTTTCTTTTGCCTGGAGATGTCATTTGTTTCTTCTATTTACTTTGCATATAGATATTTAAAAAAAAAAAAAAACACACAGATAGTAATGGTTTTTCAACATCCATATCCTAAGGGGCAATATGTTCTCTCTGGCATCCTAGGTTTCTCATGCCTTCAGGTCTTGTGTCACGCGGGTCCAGAACTATGGACCAATCACCGCCTGTATGTGGCCAGCCCTCACGCACTAGGTACGTGCTGGAGAGGGGAGGGCACGGGGGTGGAATTCTCCATCTATTGTTTGACGGTTCCCCACCAAAAATTAAAATGCTTCTCTTCAGCCCTCCAGGTCCACACCATCGTGCCCCAATAATCCAGACCAGCACAGACCTTGCCAGACCACAACAGCGCTCATCTTCTAAATCAAAGAACAAGCGCAGCTCTTCATCTGCATCTCATCATCAGAGAAGAAGTTTCCATTCCTCCTCCAGACACCGCTACCACCGCTATGATAGTCGCTCTAGTCGTAGAGCCTGTTGGGGATGTGACACCCAAGTCCCAGGGGGCAAATCATTATGCAATCGGTGCTATGCCCGTGCGGTTGGTGAAAAGGAGACGGAAGATCAGCGCATCGAGTCTCTAGTTGAACGTGTGGTGCAAAGGTCCTTAAAGGAGAAGGACACGTCTCACACGCATTGTCAAGCCAGTGCTACTGGATCCAGTTCTCCGGCCTGTGAGGTCCATGAGGATCCAGGCTTCTCTCAGTCTCGCGCTTCTTCCCCGACAGACCCGGAGGGCGATCCGGAAAGCGATGAGGAGAATCTAGAGTTTGACTTTGCTCAAGTAACCCCACTTATCAAGGCTGTTAAGGAGGCACTTCTGTGGGAAGACCTATCCTCTTCCCCAGCTAAGCAGATAAAGTATTTTAAACATCTGGGGAAAGAACGCCCAAGCTTTCCATTATTGAGTGAACTGAAGGGCATCTTTGAAGAGGAATGGAGTAAGGTGGACAAGAAGTCCTCTATGGCCAACAAGGCTTCCCGGTTGTACCCGTTTAAAGCGGAGGATGTCAAGTATCTAGAGAACATTCCTTCGGTAGACGCGGCAGTAATGCGGCTAGCCAAGCACGTTACGCTGCCTTTGGCTGATTCAGTATCTTTCAAGGATGGTCTTGACAGGAGAATGGATCAAGATTTGAAAAGAATCTACGGTTTGGCTGGTACAGCCTGCAAACCCACCCTAGCATTGGCGGCCTTATCCAAAGCAATGGAAGTTTGGACAGAGAACGTAGACTCTTTTCTGATGGGTGTTTCTGAAGAACTGGCTGGGAGCTCTGCAATGGCAGAGTTGAAGCTAGCGGTGGCCTTCCAGGGAGAGGCATCCGTTGATTTAATCCACCTATTGGCAAGAATTATGCTGTCTTCAGTAACAGCAAAACGGGCCCTATGGTTGCGCCCTTGGGTCGCCGACCCATCTTCTAAACAAAACTGGTGTAAAATTCCCTTTGAGGGACCGTCTCTATTTGGCAACAAATTGGACGACGCCATTTCTAAAGCTACAGGGGGTAAATCAGGTTTTCTCCCCCAGGATAGACGCCAACCAGGAAGGAGGAACTGGAGTAGAGGCCAGACGTCCTTCCATAAGCCAGCATCTACAAGCCAGGCGTCCGGTGGACGTGAACAGGGGAAGTCCTTATGAGCTAACACCCGCCCAGGCGGATCAAGTAGGGGCACGACTACTCCTCTTTCGGCACATCTGGACGGCCTCGATCACGGATTCATGGGTCATCAGGACGGTGTCATCAGGCCACGTTTTGGTCATTCTCCAGCACTCCCCCTCCCAGGTTCATCTCTACCCTACTCCCAAAGTCAGCGGAGCAAAAGCAAGTTCTTCTGTCCTACATGGACTTACTAAAATCCCAAGGGGCAGTCAGACGCGTCCCAAAGGACGAACAATTTCATGGAGTATACTCCCCCCTCTTCTTGGTGCAAAAGAAAAACAATACCTGGTGTCCAGTCATAGACCTAACCTACCTGAACAGGTTTATAAAGCACGGGAGATTCAAGATGGAAACCCTGTCTACAATTCAACAAGCCATACATCCAGGCGATTGGATGATCTCGATAGATCTAAAGGACGCTTATTTCCATGTGGCAGTAGCTCCAGGTTCCACATGGGGCAGGAGCACCTTCAGTTTATTTGCTTACCCTTCGGGTTGACAACCTCCCAACGAGTCTTTACCAAGACCCTATTGGCAGTCGTGGCCTTCATCAGGCTGAAGAAGGTACGTCTCTACCACTATCTGGACGACCTTCTTGTCCTATCCCAAGACAGAGCCCATCTCTTGGTGCAAAGGGATCAGGTAATCTCAATCCTGTCCGGGTCCGGTTGGCTCCTGAATCTAGAGAAGAGCCACCTGGAGCCAACACAAAGCTTGATATATCTGGGAGCTCAGTTCGACACAATAGAGAAAACCATCTCTCTCCCATTAGAGAAGGTTCCTGTAGTTCAGGAGAGGGTTTCACAGGCTCTGGACGCTCGTCGTCTGAAAGCTTCACAGTGCCTAAAAATTATCAGCACGATGGTTTCAACATCCCCCATGGTGAAGTGGGCATTGTGGAGGTTGCGTCCCTTCCTATTCGGCTTTTTCAAGCAATGGAAATCAGGGAACCAACGGATTCTCATCTCATCGTCTATGAGGAACAGCCTCTTCTGGTGGCTTCGACGGAAGAACCTGCTAAACTGTCACTCCATTGCTCCAGTCTCCTGGGTCACAGTGACGACAGATGCCAGTGGCTCCGGCTGGGGGGGCCCTTTGCGGCACAGAAATGGCGCAGGGAAAATGGGATGCCCGCCTTTACAACCCGGGCTCGAACATCCTGGAGATTCGAGCGGCCTGGTGCGCCCTCCAATCCTTCTCCCAACTCTTGAAGGGGGAATCGGTGTTGTTGAGGATGGACAACATCACAGCAGTGTCCTATGTCAAGAGGCAAGGAGGGACACAGAGTTCAACTCTTTTACGAGAAGTCAAACCCATTCTGGGATGGGCCCAGAAGAACCTGGCCAACCTGTTGGCCGTCTTTATCCCAGGAGCCCAGAACTCCCAAGCGGATTTTCTATCACGCACCCAGATAGACATCAACGAGTGGTCCCTCCACGAGCAGTCTTTTCAGTGGATTCTGTCCCTGGGGATCAATGGGGATTCTGCCCCTGGTGGATCTCTTTGCCTCCCGGCACAACGCCAAGTTGAGGAAGTTCTATACGAGGGGTCATTGCGTTCAGGCAATTGGGATGGACGCCTTAACACAGGGCTCAAAATTTCAAGTCCTGAGCTACTAGCCAGGCCTCAAGGTGTACTCGCTACCAGTTGCCCCGCCCAACCCCTACCATGCCACGCCCCCTAACACCGCCCTTATAAATCTCATGAAATTTAAATGACAAATATTTTATGCAGAATTAACCTATAAAAATAAATATTAACAACTTCATCCGTGCCCAAAAATACAGCCTGCCCAGGTCTACCAATGCAGCATGTGTCCCCAGGGCAGCAAAATGTCCCCCACTTTGCAGCCAGACTCCTCCCCCACACTATTGCAGCCAGAGTCCCCCCCACACTATTGCAGCCAGAGTCCCCCCCCACACTATTGCAGCCAGAGTCCCCCCCACACTATTGCAGCCAGAGTCCCCCCCCCCACACTATTGCAGCCAGAGTCCCCCCCCCACACTATTGCAGCCAGAGTCCCCCCCCCACACTATTGCAGCCAGAGTCCCCCCCCCACACTATTGCAGCCAGAGCCCCCCCCCCACACTATTGCAGCCAGAGCCCCCCCCCCCACACAATTGCAGCCAGAGTCCCCCCCACACTATTGCAGCCAGAGTCCCCCCCCCCACACTATTGCAGCCAGAGTCCCGTCCCCCCTCCACACTATAGCAGCAGCCAGAGTCCCCCCCCCCCTCCGCACTATAGCAGCAGCCAGAGTCCCGTCCCCCCCCTCCACACTATAGCAGCAGCCAGAGTCCCCCCCTCCACACTATAGCAGCAGCCAGAGTCCCCCCCTCCACACTATAGCAGCAGCCAGAGTCCCCCCCTCCACACTATAGCAGCAGCCAGAGTCCCCCCCCCTCCACACTATAGCAGCAGCCAGAGTCCCCCCCCCTCCACACTATAGCAGCAGCCAGAGTCCCCCCCCCCCCTCCACACTATAGCAGCAGCCAGAGTCCCGTCCCCCCCTCCACACTATAGCAGCAGCAGCCAGAGTCCCGTCCCCCCCCTCCACACTATAGCAGCAGCCAGAGTCCCGTCCACCCCCTCCACCAATGGATGGGATGGGTGATCTGTCTATCAAAGTTTCCCGGAAAAGGGGGGAGGGGCTGTATGACACGCACAGGGTCGGCGGGGAAGAATGCAGCTATTGAATGGAAAGCTGTCTGTTCCCCGCGGTTTAAACAATGCGGCGGCTCCTCTCCTATCCACCAGAAAAGGTTGGCTACAATAGTGTGGAGGGGACCAGACGGCAGCGGCGACGGCAACGGCGGAAAAACAGCAGCGGCAGCAGGGACTCTCCTCTCCTTGCTCGCCCCCCCTGCTCCCAGGCAGCCCACACTCGCCTGCCCTCAAAATGTACTCGCATTTTGCGAGCAGGCGAGTGTAAATTTTGAGGGCTGCCTTAACAGACCGGTGGAGATTCAAGAGGGCGTATGCCTTTCCCCCGATTTCGGTAATCCTCAAATTTTACGGATACTCCAAGCAGAGGCGGTCGAAGTAACGATGGTGGCTCCCTACTGGCCGAACAGACTGTGGTTCCCTCTTCTGGTCCAATTGAGCTATCGGGACCCGGTATCTTTACCAGTCAGACCGGATCTTCTCTCCCAAGGGTCATTCCTACATCCTTCCCCGTCTCTGATGAAACTAACGGTCTGGTTCTTGAGAGGAAGAGGTTGGAGTCCCTTGGGTGCGCTCCTACAGTGATCTCCACAATGATGAGTTTGAGAAGACCAAGTACGAACAAAGAGTATGGAAGAATTTGGGCGAAGTTCGTGGAATTCTCTTCGACCTCAGGCACATCATTTAAGAACCCAGAAGTACAGGACATCCTAAAGTTCCTCCAAACGGGGTTAGATCTTCCCCTATCTATCAGTTCCTTAAGAGTTCAAACTTCAGCCCTGTCTGCCTTCTCTGGGATTCCATGGGCGGTGCACCCGTTAGTTAAACAGTTCTTCTGAGGAGCATCAAGGCTGAGGCCTCAAAGGAAGCCCAGATTCCCCAAGTGGGATCTCCCCATAGTACTTGATTTTCTGAGTGGAACTAACTCGTCAGGACCTTCTTCATCATCCTTAAAGGATTTTTTGGCTAAAGTTGCCTTTCTAGTTGCCATCACCTCGACTAAAAGAGTCTCAGAGATCGGGTCCCTTGGCCATAAAGAGCCGTTCCTAACGTTCTTCCCTGACAGAGTGGTCTTGATACCCATGCTGGGTTCAAATCCAAAGGTTTCGTCAGTATTTCATGTCAACCAAGAAATTGTCCTCCCCTACTTTCAAAACCTCGGAATCCGAAGAAGTTCACCCCTTGGACTTAAGTAAAATCCTTACTGAGTATCTCCAAGTGACATCTACTTTCAGACGTATCCTGCACTCGGGTAGTAACAGAGGGAAGAAGGCCTCTTCAAGAACGATCGCGGCTTGGATCATCCACACAATACAGCAGGCTTACAAGGCTAAGGGCTTGGCTCCCCCCTACATTCTACTAGAGGGATGGCGGCTTCTTGGGCGGCAGCTCTTCATGTGGCCCCGGATGTCATCTGTAAAGCGGCCTCTTGGTCCTCTATAAATACCTTTATGTCCCACTATTGTGTTGAACCTGCATCCCTTTCATCTGTGAATTTTGGCTTTTCAATCCTGTCGGCCGACAGAACAAATTTAAACTATTTTTTTGTTCAGCATACCCACCCGTGTGGTTTGGCTAGTTATTTCCCACACGTAGGCTGCCATGGAGTCTGTCAGGAAAAAGGAAAATTTATTATCAAATACTTACCGTAATTTTCCTTTCCTGATGGACTCCATGGCAGATGGAGTACCCACCCTGTAAGCATGGAGTCGGCTAGTTACGGAACACCAGTACTGGGAGGTGAGCAAAGATTTATGGGTATGGGGTGCTATAGCATTGGAGAGGAGGTGGGATTAACCCATACGTAGGCTGCCATGGAGTCCATCAGGAAAGGAAAATTACGGTAAGTATTTGATAATAAATTTTCCTTTTTTAAGGGCCCCTTTTCCTTATGGGATTGTGACAGGGGCAGTTTCAAGGCCTCCCTCCTGCTGTTTCTAGTGAGGGGTTCATTATAGGTAATGTATATGAATAATAAAAGATTAATTAGGTATTTGGTGTTTATTTATGTCATACTGTCTACGATCCCATACTTAGAGAGGTTGATTTTCTGGTCTCCCTCACATGTATCTTCCATGCTTTGCACTGGATTGCTCCTCAAGATTTCCCTGGGTTTAGATAACACCCAAGCGATTCTGGTTTGTCTGACTCTTGCTTATAGATAGCTGTACTAACGCTCTGAGTTCATGGATCTTTATTTCTTGTAGGGGGTTCTTCAGAGATCCCTACCCAAAGCCCAATTCCCCCTCTTTCTATAGTTGAACAACATTCCATGTGTCTTGTTTTTTTTATTAATACACAGTAAAAAAACAAACCAAATAAAACACCTTTATTATTTTTTAGTGTTTTTTTTAAAAGAAATAAAAAAAAAAAAATACTTACTGGTTTTATAATTTTTTTAACTGGGTTTTATTTTATTTACTGGTTTTATTCTTTTCATTTTTAATTAAAAACATTACTTTTTACTGGTTTTATATTTTTTTACTGGTTTTATTATTATTTTACTGGTTTTAAATAAATAAAAAAAAAACTGCTTAAGAAAATAATTTTTTACTATGGTTTATGTTTTTTTTTACTGGTTTTATTATTTATTTACTGCTTTTATTTTTTTACTGTTTATTTAATGTTTTTAAAAATAAAAAACAATGTTTTTTTTACTGGTTTTATTTTTTTTACAGGTCATTATTATTTTACTAGTGCTATTTGTTTTCTACTGGTTTTATTATCGTTTTACAGTTTTTATGATTCTACGTTTTTTTATGAAAAACAAATAAAATACAGTATTTTCATAATAGTTTTATTTTATTACTGGTTTTATTATTTTTCCGTTTTTATATGTTTTTAATAAAAAATACTGGTTTAACTATTTTACTGGTTTTTATTACTTTACATTTTATTTTAATTTTACAGGTTTTTTATGTTTTAAGAAAATAAAAATACAATTGTTTACTGGTTTTATTACTTTTTTTTACTGGTTTTATTACTTGTTTACTGGTTGTATTATTATTTTACTGTTTATGTTATGTTTTTAAAAATAAAAAAATAATGGTTATGTATTTTTTTAACTGTTATTTAAAAAAAATCTATTGTTTTACTGTTTTTTTATTACTTTTTTTTGGTTCTTATTACTTTTTTACTGGTTTTTATTACTTGACTTTGTTTGTTTTAAAAAAAGAAAGAAATTCTATGGCCTGGGTTATAGTTTGTTTTGTTATTCATTATGCGTTCATGTGCTACGTCCTTATTTATCTGTTCAATGTCGTCCCTGCTTGGGAAAACCACGGGTTGTTACAATTTTTGATAATTAAATAAAATATTAAAACAGAAATAAATAAATAAATAAACTACTGGTTTTATTATTTTACTGTTTAAAAATAAAAAATTTTTTTTTACTGGTTTTATTATTATTTTGTTGTTTAATAAAATCCTGTTTTTTACTGGTTTTATTTTTTTTAATGGTTTTTAGTATTTTTTAAACTGTTTTTTTTGTTTTGTTTTTTAAATAAATAAAATTAAGAAAAACTAACGGTTTTCTTATTTATTTATTTTTACTGGTATTATTACTTTTTTTATTGTTATTTTTATGTTGTTTTTTTTTACTGTTATTTAAAAAAACAAATTTGCAGTTTTGCAGACTTCTTATTCCAAATGCCACATCACAGCACCTTTTTGCTAGAAGATGAAAATGTCTGTAAGAAAATGTCTGCCAAACTGGCTGAATAGTAGAGGACCCCTTATTTCAGCCCTCAAATTTTCCACTCGCACACTCTCATTCTGCGAGTGGAAAATGGCTGTTGGCGAGCGCGGGGCTGCCTCAAAGTGGGGGGGGGGGTGAGCACCGCCGACACTGTCTCCCAGCCAGGGGAAGAGAGAGCAGAGGAAGAGGCGAGCTGTCTGTATCAGCAGAGAGCGGCATTGCCCACTGTAATAGCTTTCATTAGTACTTCCTGTGTTCCCGGGGCTCACGTCACATAGCTCCACCTCTTGGCCCGGCGCCTTTGATAGACAGAACGTGGGTCCAATGCGGGACATGTGACGTCATCAAAGGCGTCGGGCCAAGAGCCGGGGCTAGGTGACGGTGAGCCCCGTGAAGACAGGAAATTCAAATGAAAGCTATTACAGCAGGCAATTCCGCTCTCTGATTCGGAAGGCTTGCCTCTTCCTCTGCACAGGTGAGGCTGCATTGGTCACAGGTCAGGCTGCGTGGGTCACAGGTGAGGCCGCATTGGTCACAGGTGAGGCCGCATTGGTCACAGGTGAGGCCACATTGGTCACAGGTGAGGCCGCATTGGGCACAGGTGAGGCTGCGTTGAGCTCAGGTCAGGCTGCATTGGGCACAGGTCAGGCTGCGTTGGGCGCAGGTGAGGCTGCGTTGGGCGCAGGTGAGGCTGCGTTGGGCGCAGGTCATGCTGCATTGGGCACAGGTGAGGCTGCATTGGGCACAGGTAAGGCTGCACTGATGGGCACAGGAGGGGCTACGCTGATAAAGTTGTTAATATTTATTTTCATAACTTAATTCAGCATAAAACATTTAAGTGGAATTTATGAGGGTGTGTTTAGGGGCAGGATTAGGGGGCAGGGCATGGTAGGGGTTAGGTGGGGCAACTGGTGGCAAAAAACCCTTAAAGGGGTTGTAAAGGTTTGTTTTTTTATTTTCTAAATAGGTTACTTTAAGCTAGTGCATTGTTGGTTCACTTACCCTTTCCTTCAATTTACCTTCTAAATGTTTCTTTGTTTTCTTTGTCTGAATTTCTCACTTCCTGTTCCTCCTCAGTAAGGTGTTCAGTAAGTTGTTCTAAATGACTTTCCACCGCTCAGATGATGGTGGAAAGCTTACCGAGGAGAAACAGGAAGTGAGAAATTCAAACAAAGAAAAAAACATTTAAAAGGGAAATCGAAGAAAAAGGTAAGTGAACCAATAATGCACTAGCTTAAAGGAACCAATTTAGAAAATAAAAGACGAACCTTTACAACCCCTTTAAGGGTTACTCGCCACCAGTTGCCCCACCCAACCCTTACCATGCCCTGCCCCCTAATCCCCTAGTAGCTCAGGACTTGAAATTTTGAGCCCTGCCTTAATTTATCAGCACTGCCTCGGAGGGGACAGAGAGGGGGCAGGACGAGTGCCGTCAGAGTACATACAGGAGAATCTCCTGTTTTCTTGTGGCGTCTGCAATTGGAAGGACTTTGTATTAAAGAGGCCGCCATGTAAACAGGAGATTCTCCTGTATGTAATCTGTTGGCGGTCGTCCCGCTACCCTGCCTCTCCCCTCCGAAGCAGCAGATGGGCATCAATCTGGCTGCACTGTTGGCGATGGTGAGGCTGCATTCATGGCAATGGTGAGGCTGCATTCATGGCAATGGTGAGGCTGCAGATGGGCACTGACCCTTAATTTGCTTCACAGTTCATTATTTAAAGTTGAAGTATTTTCCTGAAACTTCCCTCTTAAAGTGAAGGTGCGTGTTATACGCCTATAACTACAATATATCCACATAACACGCCTAACCTCATCTCTTCACCACACACAGCCACAAAGGCAAGACGATTCTTGTTGGGCAGTGTATTAGTTGCTCGGAGCAACACACTTAGACCAAATTTTATGGTTCAAAGAATGTCAGGCAAAATGGTCGGCATGTTCACTTCATCAAATCTGGCCCTCCTTGAAAAAAGTTTGGACACCCCTGATTTAGCCTGATATACTCACAGACCAAGTGCCAGAAAGGCCTCCCATCAGGGTTACCACATGTCCCGGATTGCCCGGGACAGTCCCGCATTTGGCAGGTCAGTTCCGGGCACCTTCATTCCAGGACAATACAGTGTCCTGGAATTAAACTGACACCGCCACCCCTCGGGCCAATCTGATGCCCCCAAAAAAGACCACCACATCAACCGCTTTACTCACTGACAGTACTTGTCCTGGCCGGGAATGCCTGGAGGGGCACAGTCCTGCTCCCTGCTTGTGATTGGAGAAATTATAAATCCCGCCTCTTATGTCCAATCACTGTGCTGTGATTTGTTACAGCACAAGCTGATTTTTGGGAAGGGAAGGTGTCCCTGAATGGTAGTTTGGAAAGGTGGTCACCCTACCTCCCATACCAGCTTATTTCCCATTAGAGTTTGGAGGTGAAAGTGTTATTTATACTATGCGTCAATCTCAATTTGTACAATACGTTTTTTGTTGCCAGAGGACCATAACAACTTTTAGGAAAAACACTGGTTGGGTTTACAACTAGGCATAAAGAGGAGTAAGTCTTGCAGCCAGAGGTCATAAATGGCTAATGTGTAACTATCCAACTATGTGTGATGGTTACTCTATAACTCACCAAACTGCTACTCCTAAGTAACCCCTCCTTGCTTTCACATATAGACCTAGTGATTCATGTAGCAAAGGCTGGAGCAACAGCCGTTTTGTCATTTACTAAAGAAATGCGCTGCACAATTCTTTATTTACTATAATGTCGAGTGCGCCCAGGAGGGGGCGCATGATGCGCCTCTATGGACCTGGCGCACGGCATTTAGAAATGTAAAATGAAAGGGTTTGGGAGTGAGTTTATTAGTGGGGGGGGGGGGCTGTGGGGTGATGTGGGGAAGTGTAGTGACATGTGTTTGTTTAACTTTTACGGGCCGAATTGAAAGTGAAAGTGTTTTTTTGTGAAAACGAGCGGCCGCGTTGGCAAGTACATATAAACCTTCGGGAGGTTTATTTGAGTACTGCGCATGCGTGAGCGGGAAATTCGGGGACTTACGCACGCTGCTTCACTACCCAAGCAAAATATTGGTAAATACCAAGCGGCGCAGCTGCCTTTGCACGGCTTGAAGAGGCGCACGTTAATGCCCAAATCGTTTTCAGCTTACGCTGACTATGAAGGGGAACTCTGCGCCAAATAAAAAATAAAAAAAACGGCGTGGATTCCCCTCCAGGAGCATACCAAGCCCTTAGGTTTGCTATGGATCGTAAGGGGGAAAACCTACGCCGAAAAAACGGCGTGGGGTTCCCCCAAGATCCATACCAAACCCTTATCCGAGCACGCAGCCTGGCCGGACCGGAATGGGGGTGGGGACGAGCGAGCTCCCCCCCCTCCTGAGCCGTACCAGGCCACATGCCCTTAACATGGGGAGGATGCTTTGGTCCCCCCCAAAGCACCTTGTCCCCATGTTGATGGGGACAAGGGCCTCATCCCCACAACCCTGGTCGGTGGTTGTGGGGGTCTGCGGGCGGGGGGCTTATCGGAATCTGGAAGACCCCTTTAACAAAAGGGACCCCCAGATCCCGGCCCCCCCTGTGTGAAATGGTAATGGAGTACATTGTACCTCTACCATTTCACCAAAAAAAGTGTCAAAAATTTAAAAAAAGACAATAGCCGGTTTTTGACAATTCCTTTATTAAAATTTTCTTTCTACGCTTCTTCTTTTCTGCTTACATTCGGGTTTCTTCCTCCATCTTCTTCTTCCTCTGCTTCTTTCTTGGGACTTCTCGTCCACATCTTGCACCGTCTTCTTCCACTATCTTCTTCTCCTTCCTTCGGTCTTCTCATCCGCATCTTGCTTCTTCTTCCCCGGATGATCGGCTTGCAATTGAAGTTCCCGCTGTGTGACGCTCCTGTGACCCCGCCCCCTCTGATGTCATTGCTTGAGTGACAGGTTATTTACATATCTCGTGCACTAGCTTGCAAACATGCGCAGCTTCTTGTCTATGTATATTCTGATAGTTGTTCACACTGAACTGTGGACCACCCCATATTTTGAAAACATTTAATCAAAACACAGGAGAGACAATCCTGCGAGAGCTGGAAAGGAAAGGAGAGGAGGAGAGGGGAGGGGAGGGGGATGTGAATTGTGCACTTTACAGAAGCTGTGCATGTCTGCAAGCTAGTGCACAAGGTGTTGGAAACATTCCTCAGAGATTTAGGTCCATAGTGACATGATAGCATCACACAGTTGCTGCAGATTTGGCGGCTGCACATGAGTGAATCTGACGTTCCATCACTTCCCAAAGGTGCTCTATTGGATTGAGAGCTGGTGACTGTGGAGGCCATTGGAGTACAGTGACCTCATTGACATGTTCAAGAAACCAGGGGTGAGATGATTTGAGCTTTGTGACATGGTACGTTATACTGCTGGAAGGAGCCAGAAGAAGATGGGTACTCTGTAGTCATAAAGTGATGAACATGGTCACCAACAATACTCAGGTAGGCCGTGGTGTTTATATGATACTCAATTAGTACTTAGGGGCCCAAAGTGTGCCAAGAAAATATCCCCCAAACCACCAGCCTGAACCGTTGGGACAAGGCAGGAAGAATCTATGCATTCATGTTGTTTACACCAAATTCTGACCCTACCATCTGAATGTCACAACTGAAATCAAGACTCAGACCGGGCAACTTTTTTCCAATCTTCTAGTGTACAATTTCTGTGAGCCTGTGCAAATTGTAGCCTCAGTTCCTGTTCTTAGCTGACAGGAGTGGCACCTGGTGTGATCTTCTGCTGCTGTAGCCCATCTGCTTCAAGGTTCGATGTGCTGTGCTTTCAAAGATGTTATTCTGCATATCTTGGTTATAACGAGTGGTTATTTGAGTTACTGTTGTCTTTCTATCATCTCATCCAGTCTGCCCATTCTCCTCTGACCTTTGACATCAACAAGACATTTTACTACACGCACCTGCTGCTCACTGGATCTTTTCTCTTTTCGGACCATTCTCTGTAAACCCGAGAGATGGTTGTGTGTGAAAATCCCAGTAGATCACCAGTTTTTAAATACTCAGACCAGCCCCGTCTGGCACCAACAACCAGAAATCCCCTTTCTTCCCCATTCTGATGCTCAAGTTGCTGCCATGTGATTGGCTGATTTGTGTTACCAAGCGATTAAACAGTTGTACCTAATAAAGTGAAGGGTGGAGGCAGAGCTTACAAGAAGCGCTTGTTTAGGAGCACCAATATAGCACTTTATAAAATCAGTGAACTTTATGATTTTAAATAAGGTTTTGAGTGTTATTGCGAGTATTTCTGTTTTTGCCGACTATTCTGAGAATTATGGAATGGCATGTGGAGATTAAGGAAGATGTATACAAGGGGATTTCACACTGATAACAACATCAAACAATTTTAGACTTAGCTCAGATCAAGGTCAGACCTTCTACGAGTGATTGTAGACAGACACCGGTGTGGGGCTCATGCAGTGGAAAGTGTTTTCCATAGTGGTGTCTATTGGAGAATGAAGACGAAGGAATATAAAAACATCAATGACACTTGTGGACACAAAGGGGAACTAAACTCTCTCAATCAACATTAACTAAGGTAACTAAGGTAAACTATATTTACTTGTTTTAACAAAAGAAAAATTAAGGCTGTTACTGATTAAAATTTTCGTGTTCGATTAATCGATAAAAATAAAAAAAGATTAAGCGACTAATTTTGATTAATTATAACGCACATACATTGTTTTTGATCACCACCATATATAGTCCCCACTATAATATCCACAGACATCTCCCCCCTGTAATATCCACAGACATGTCCCCCACTGTAATATCCACAGACATGTCCCCCACTGTAATATCTACAGACATCTCCCCCACTGTAATATCTACAGACATCTCCCCCACTGTAATATCCACAGACATCTTCTCCACTGTAATATTCACAGACATCTCCCCCACTGTAATATCTACAGACATCTCCCCCACTGTAATATCCACAGACATCTTCCCCACTGTAATATCCACAGACATCTCCCCCACTGCAATATCCACAGACATGTCCCCCACTGTAATATCCACAGACATCTCCCCCACTGCAATATCCACAGACATCTCCCCCACTGCAATATCCACAGACATGTCCCCCACTGTAATATCCACAGACATCTCCCCCACTGCAATATCCACAGACATCTCCCCCACTGCAATATCCACAGACATCTCCCCCACTGCAATATCCACAGACATCTCCCCCACTAATATCCACAGACATCTCCCCCACTAATATCCACAGACATGTCCCCCACTGTAATATCCACAGACATCTCCCCCACTGTAATATCCACAGACATCTCCCCCACTGTAATATCTACAGACATCTCCCCCAATGTAATATCCACAGACATCTCCCCCACTGTAATATCCACAGACATCTCCCCCAATGTAATATCCACAGACATCTCCCCCACTAATATCCACGGACATCTCCCCCACTAATATCCACAGACATCTCCCCCACTAATATCCACAGACATCTCCCCCACTAATATCCACAGACATCTCCCCCACTAATATCCACAGACATCTCCCCCACTAATATCCACAGACATCTCCCCCACTAATATCCACAGACATCTCCCCCACTAATATCCACAGACATCTCCCCCACTAATATCCACAGACATCTCCCCCACTGTAATATCTACAGACATCTCCCCCAATGTAATATCCACAGACATCTCCCCCAATGTAATATCCACAGACATCTCCCCCAATGTAATATCCACAGACATCTCCCCCAATGTAATATCCACAGACATCTCCCCCAATGTAATATCCACAGACATCTCCCCCACTGTAATATCCACAGACATCTCCCCCAATGTAATATCCACAGACATCTCCTCCACTGCAATATCCACAGACATCTCCCCCACTGTAATATCTACAGACATCTCCCCACTGTAATATCCACAGACATCTCCCCCACTGTAATATCCACAGACATCTCCCCCACTGTAATATCCACAGACATCTCCCCCACTGTAATATCCACAGACATCTCCCCCACTAATATCTGTAATATGGTCCACATCTCCCCCACTGTATAAGAAGATTAGTGCTTGCTTAGTCTTACCAGAGAAGCCGGCCAAACGCGAGCAGTTAAGGCCGAGTGATGACGTCAGCGTGCTGCACCACTATTACCGACCAAGAGAATTTTGATCGATCAAAACAATTTACGATTAATCGAGGAATTCATCTTTCATTTCCACAGCCCTAAAAAAATCCTTACATTTTTAAAGGTGCTTCCTGGTTTGTGGCCTAGCCACTTGTGAACCGCCTATCTGTAAATGCATATCATTAATTTACAGTTAAATAGCGGAGGTTTATGACTGCAGCTAGCTGCCATCTTTTTTTTCTAAAGGCGGTTGGCTATAAGATAAAAGTGATCCCAGTGGCAGATTTACCACAGGATCAGTATTATAGGTGGCAGGAAAGGTCCCCCCCCCCCCCCCCGACTGCTTCCCAGTTGTTTCCAATTTTACCAGAGCCATTGGTAAGCCCTGAACAGATCCGGTACGACCGATGGCTAGGCAGGAAGACGAGTGAGGTCAGGATACCCCCCACTCCGCTCTATACCGTTAAGGGCCGGATTTTTTTTCTCTTAAAAGGTAAATGAGAGATCTTTTGATCACAGATCTCTCAATAAAGGGGACCTGTCATGCCTAATTCTCTTACAAGGGATTTACATTTCTTGTAATAGGAATAAAAGTGCTAGAAAAATAAATAAAGGGACAATGTAAAAAAAAAAAAGTAAAAAAAAAAAAAAAAAAAAAAAAAAAAGACAGTGTTCAAATCACACATATGAGGTATCTCTGCGATCGTTTGAGTAAGAGCAATAATTCTAGACTGCTCTGTAACTCTAAACAGGTAACCTGATATACTGTAAAAAAAACAGGTAACCTGTAAAAACAATTTAAGCGTAGCCTATGGAGATTTCTTTAAATACCGTAGTTTGTCGCCATTCCATGAGTGTGCACAATTTTACAGTTGCATAGTTACATAGAGGTTGAAAAAGACACAAATGCATCTAGTTCAACCAGAAAAATAAATAAAATACAATTCCATATACACAATCCTTCACCCAGGTTCTTTAATTGTTTGCGCTATAAATAAAAAAAGACCGAAAATTCATTGCATTTTTCTTCATTTTTGTTATAATTATGTAAATTTGTAATTTTTCTTCATACATTTTGGCCAAAAGTTATACTGCTACATATCTTTGGTAAAAATAACCCAAATGGGTGCATATTATTTGGTCTGTGTAAAGTCTAGAGTCAAAAAGCTATGGTACCAATCATTGAAAATTGATCACGCCTGATGTACTGACGGCCCATCTCATTACTTGAGACCCTAACAAGTCAGGACAGTAAACCTACCCCCAAATGACCTCTTTTTGGAAAGTAGACATTCCAAGGTATTTAGTAAGAGGCATGGTGAATTTTTTGAAGTTGTCGTTTTTTCCCACAATTCTTTGCAAATTAAGATTTTCTTTTGACAAAATTGTCATATTAACAGGTTATAAAATATTCTGATACTCCTCCTGGGTATGGCGATATCACATGTGTGAGACTGACACAGCTTGATCACATACAGAGGCCCAACATGCAGGGAGCACCTTCAGGTTTTTTAGGGACATAAATTACACATCTAATTTCTTGACCACCTATTACTAGGGTTGCCACTCGTACGGGATTGACCCGGACAGTACGAGTTTTGAAACCTTTGTCTGGGTATCAGTCCGCCTGAGGGATCCCCGTGCAGGTGTCTCCCTCCCTGCCTGCACTGCCCGACACTCTGGCCGAGTCTCTGGTGCTGTGTAAACTGTGGCACATTGCAGGGCGACTGTGTGCTGTAAGGAGGAGAGACACACCAGTGACTTCTCCATGCAGACACATAGCCTCGAGCTCTTCCCCTCTGCAAGCCGAGCATGTCACCTGTCTGGACAGGAACAAACACAAAGCCTGCCGTGGGAGCTAAGGGGATACCAACAGCTGGGTGAGTGCAGACCTGAAGGGTCTTTACTTTCCTGCAGTTCAGTCCACAGGCTCTCCAGTGTGGGACTTGTCATGCTGCTCTTTCCAGGGACTGCTGATTGAAGATCACAGTCTAGTTCTCCCTGCAGTCCCATCCTGGCATATTTACTATATTATCCTGTGCTCACTCAGTAGCCTTTATCTAATATCTTCTTTCTTCTGTGGATTGCTTTTATTTAATTTTTTTGGCAATTAAAAGTCCTCTGCCCCACTGACACCGTCCACTGCCCCACTGACACCGTCCACTGCTACACTGACACCCTCCACTGCTACACTGACACCCTCCACTGCTACACTGACACCCTCCACTGCTACACTGACACCCTCCACTGCCCCACTGACACCCTCCACTGCCCCACTGACACCCTCCACTGCTCCACTGACTGACAGTGTCCAATTTTAAGGTAACCTAGGTTCATATTTTAACTGTAACATTTCTTTTATTAAAGAGGAGTTCCACCCAAATTTGGAACTTCCTCTTGTTCCACTCCTCACCCCCTTACATGCCACATTTGGCATGTCATTTTTTTGGGGGGGGGGGGAGTGGGGGCTTCAGTAGGAGTGGGACTTCCTGTCCCACTTCCTGCTTCCGCCGAGGGGCTGGTTAGGCGATTAAGCCTTAATCGCCTACACCAGCCCCTCCCTGTAGGCGATCACATGGGACACTGACAGGTCCCATGCGATCGCCTCTCAAATCAGCGGCGAGCCGCGCGCATGCGCAGTGCGGCTCGCGCATGCGCAGTGGGTGCCCGGCCGTGAAGCCGAAGGCTGTCACGGCTGGGTGCCCACAGTCGGGATGGAGACGCCGGCCGGGGAGGGGGGGAGAGGAGCGGAGCCCCGGTCGGCGCGTCGCTGGAACGCAGGAGCAGGTAAGTGAGTGTTTATTAAAAGCCAGCAGCTACACTTTTTGTAGCTGCTGACTTCTAATAAACACATTTTTTGGCTGGAACACCCCTTTAATCTGATCATATTTTATGGGCACACCATGCCCCTTTAAGTCCACCCCCCTCTCCACTGTTAACACAATTTGGCCACAGCCACTGTTCACTGTGGCGCGCTATGCGCCCCTCCTTACTACTCTCCTAGGGTAACTCAAAGGTGTCCCAAGTCTCTTACAATCCTATAGCATGTACTACAAAAAAAATTGCTGTGCGCCGCTAAAGTTTTCGGGTTTGGCTTGACGAAAAGGTGGCAACCCTACTTATTACACTTTTGAAGGCCCTGGAGCACCAGGACAATGGAAACACCCAAAAATTATCCCATTTTGGAAAGTAAACACCCCAACGTTTATTCTATGGGGCAAAATTAGTCATTTTTTCCACACGTCTTTGGAAAATGTGGAAAGAAAATGAAAGCACATTTTATTACATAAAGTTGTCCATTTATAAGATATTTCTAAGACATAGCATCATCAGTGCCACTGTAGTGGCACTAATGAGCACTGTAGAGGCACCGATAAGCAATGTAGTGGCACTGGTGAGCAGTGTAGTGACACTGATGAGTAATGTAGTGGCACTGTAGGGCATTGTTGAACACTGTAGTGGCACAGTAGGGTACTGATGAGCACTGTAGTGGCACTGATGAGCACTGTAGTGGCACTGAGGGGCACTGTAGTGGCACTGAGGGGCACTGTAGTAGCATTGAAGGGCACTGTAGTGGCACTGATGAGCATTAATGGCACTGTAGGGCACTGATGAGCACTATAGTGGCATTGAGGGGCACTGAGTGGCACTTATGGGCCCTGTAGTTGCACTGATGATCACTGTAGTGATGGCACTGTAGTGGCAGAGATGGGCACTGTAGTGGAACTGTAGTGGCACTGATGAGCACACAGGATTAAGCCAACTCATGCTGCTGCAGTGTTTCTCTCTCATCTCCTCACACTGATACAGCGTGTGAGGAAAGAGAAAAACTGCAGCAGCATGAGCTGAACCAGGCATGTTCCCAGTTTGTTGACAAAGTGATTATTTCGCCCCTGGGCGGAGCGATCGTGAGGTAAATGGCCATTGTAATTGGCCCTTTATCCCCTGATCTATGATATGCTAGGTCTCAAAGACTTCCGGATGCGTGCCCCAGGAGGTCAGAAGCATGGGAGGCCATCATATGTCAGGGTTTCTCCTCACAAATTTTCTTGCCAGGAATAATTATCCTGGTTGATTGTTAGAGATCTATTGATTTGGCCTTGTTGCACATTTCTCTTCTACCACTAGGTGGCCAGGTACTTGGTGGTACTAGATGTGAGAAGGGAAACCAAAAGGTCAGCTTATGGGTATATTATGGGTATATGGGGTATCTCAGCCAATGGGCAGGGGTTTTCTTGAATCCCTTAGACAGCTGGGAGAACCTATATATTTGGGTGTATTCAGGTAATCTGTGTTCTGTGCCACCTAGACGGCTGTCTGGGTGGACGTCTGCTGTATTGCCCAGGGTGCTAGGCCGGACTGCGGTTTGCAGTCCAACCAAAAGTGACGGTTCTGCCAGCCGGAGAACCTGTCATGGTAGAAGGTAAGCTGTTGCCAGTAAGGGACCAACCACCTTATCACAAGGGACCACAGTGAGTAGCTGAAGCAAATAGCAGAGCAGTGTTCTGACCAACCGGGACCGCAAAGAATCGTGAAACTTCAGTGGATATCAAGCCAGGGACCCAGCCAGCGAAGGTGACGCTTGCAGAGCAGACATGTGTGTCAAGCCAAAGGACCAAACGGGCCAGTGGAGTGAAGCTTGAGAGGTATCTTGAGTGCCAAGATAGGGACCCAGCAGGGAAGCGGGGGTGATGCTTGAGGAAGATACCACGGTAAAGATTGAAGGAGCTCAAGGGATTCAGTGACAGTGAATCAGTGGGTCTAGTGAAAGACCGGGAGCTCAGTGTGCTGAAAAACTAGAGAGATTGTACTGGATAATAAAGAAAATGTTAAACCTCAAGTTAGGAACTGTTAAAGAATGTTGCCATAGGAGACAACATTCCTGCATGCAGAAGTGGTGTTTTGCAGGGGCCTTTCCCTGCATGGCTGTCCTCCTATTAAAGTCTCAGAGTCTGCCAATTGAACTTGCAACTACTTAAGGGTCTTAAGTTTGTTAAGAGAAATAAAATCTCTTTTGCATTCAAGAAGTGTCTGGCACCCAATGACTTTAATCATCTTGCACCCACCATGCCTCACAACCCACCATAGGATGTCAGCTATCTCTGGCCCTGGAGGTTCTCATTGAACTGAAGAAGCCCCGGGACCTTGCTACACAGGTATTTGCTCCCACTTCCGGCAAAAGATCTGCGCAGTATCCATGGTGATCTACACCATGTCAGCCCCTCCCCCGTCCCCCCCAGCTGTCTTCTGGGAGACACACAGGTCCTAGAAGACAGCAGTGACCACTCAGAACGCACAGCGCGGAACCAGACTTCACTTTCTGGTTCCCATATGTGAGGGATTAGCTCGCTAGCGGGTTTGTGTGACCCCCTGGATAGGTTCACTACACGCTGAACTGTACAGAAAGGCAGTTGAGGATGGTTAAAACAAAAGATATGGTTTATTCTTCCATATTTCTGGATACAAGTGCAAGCACCAAACAGCATAAACAAAACATAACATAAAATAAACCCTGGCCACTTGGGGCGTCTACCTTCCCAACACAGGAACCTACCTATGGAGTCTGGCACAGCCTACTGCTGGGAAGACACTGCTGGTCATACAGCAGAGAAACAATAGTCTTTTTGATTTTTATCACACAGAAAAATCAACAACCACCTCACCTCTTCTGAAGTCTTTCTGACTGCTCCTTAACTCAAAAAGCCTCAGGATGCAGCAATCAGTAGTCATCCTTTGGATGTCTTATTGAAGCCTTAATTGCCTCATTCTGAACAGCTGGAGTTTTCGCCCTAAACCTTTCTAGCTATTTCTGCAGCCGACACCTAAGGCTTCATTTCCACTGGCGTTTTTACAGCCACGTTTTTTACAGCTTAAAAACGCCTGTCCATGTTTATTTTAGAAAAAAATAACAAAATTTTGGAGCTGGAGCTTTAAAAACGCGCGTTTTTGAGAGTTTTTTTAATGTCTGCCGTTTTTACAGCTCTATTGCTGGAGCTTCAGAACGCACTGGTCCCGCGTTTTTTTTGCAGCTTAGCCATCTACAGCTCAAAAACGTCATGGTGGGCATGAGGCCATAGACTAACATGGACAGGCATTTTTAAGCTGCAAAAAACGCTCAGAAAAGTGGCTGTAAAAACGCCAGTGGAAATGAGCCCTAATAGTAATTGGCGAATTGTCTAAACAAGGCAGAAATGTATCTCCTGTCTGTGACAACACCCACAGATTTACCTGACTTCCTGTCACACATAATTAAGATGGTGGCACCTCCACCCGGGAGCCGAGGGACGGGTCGGTTTCGGGTAAGGACATTGCAGGCACCCTGGACAGGTAAGTGTCCTTTAGTTAAAAGTCAGCAGCTGCAGTATTTGTAGCTGCTGACCTTTATTTACTTTTTTATTTTATTTAGGCGATACTCCACTTTAACACTACTTTTATAGCAGCATTGAGTGCTCTGGTTAAAGTAATTGTAAATGATCACCATGTAAAACAACCCATTCAGTATAGAAAACATGTTGTATAGATATAAAAAACATTATACAGTAAATACCTTTTTATTAGGTGATCACATTCCCTATGTTCTCAGCTGCAGACGCATGCACACTGCGTCTCAAAGAAGCTGCTTCTACAGACTTTTGAGCTCTGATTTTTTTCTGCCTGGAAACTCCCCTCCGTGTTAGCCAATGTGTCCATGCACTCTATTGCTTTTTCAGGAGTTTACAGGCATATGCTCTTACAGGCAGAAAAAATCCCACCAAACACGTGTTTTTGAGGGGAGCTTTCAAGCAGAAAAGGATGTCCAAAAAACGTGGAGGGGAGGGTTTGTGATAGGAAAGCAGAGGGACTGGCAGGAACACCAGGGATTTCACATAAAGGAAGCAATACAGGATACTTTCTCATACAAGTACAGTTTCTCACAAAAGTGAGTTAACCCCTCACATTTCCATAAATGTTTTATTCTATCTTTTTTTTTTTATGTCAGGGAAACTGGTCCACAAGGACCACAGTATTAACAGTACAACAAGTCATAGCATTGCAACAAAACATTCACATGGGTAAGGTTCTCCTGCGGGAGTGGTGCCACATCAGCATCCCAGGTGCACAGTACAATTCCACCCAGGGGCGGACTGACCATTGAGGAACTCAGGCACTGCCCGAGGGCCCCATGCCACTAGGGGGGCCCAACAGGGTTGCCAGGCTCATTAAAACCAGGGACAGTATGTAAAAATGTGTGTTTTTTTTACATCTGTCCCTGATATATCCAAAACCTACATGCTTTTGATGTGAAAATCCAGAGATTTTAGCTGCCCCGCCTCTGTACTGCCTTCTGGCTTGGTGGCCATCTGTAAGCCCAGGGGCCCCATAATCTTCTATTGCCCGGGGACCCCATGAGTTGTCAGTCCGCCCCTGTAAAATCACACGCTACATCCCTTATTCTATCTTTTAATGTGACAACACTGGAGAAATGACACTTTGCTACAATTATTATTATAACTCTACAGGATTTATATAGTGTCAACAGTTTACGCAGCGCATAAAGTAGTGTGAGTGTACAGCTTGTATAACAGTGTAATTTTGCTGTCCCCTCAAAATAACTCAACACACAGCTAATAATGTGTAAACCGCTGGCAACAAAAGTGAGTACACCCCTAAGTGAAAATGTCCAAATTGGGCCCAAAGTGTTAATATTTTGTGTGGCCACCATTATTTTCCAGCACTGCCTTAATCCTCTTGGCCATGGAGTTCACCAGAGCTTCACAGGTTGCCACTGGAGTCCACTTCCTCTCTAGCCACTAGACTGAAGTTACATGCATAGTACATTTTTATGCGTGTTTAGGTGTACATTAACTCAGTATTAACCCCATGAGCGCCGGAAGGTTTTACCCCCTTCCTTAACAAGACAATTTTTTGCGATTCGGCACTGCGTCACTTTAACGGACAATTGCTCAGTCGTGCAACACTGTACCCAAACAAAATTGACGTCCCCTTTCCCCCTACAAATAGAGATTTCTTTTAGTGGTATTTGATCACCTCTGCGTTTTTTTTTGTTTTTTTTCGCTATAAACAAGAAAAAAGTGACAATTTGGAAAAAAATAAATATGTCTTTTTTTACTTTTTGCTATGATAAATATCCCCCAAAAAAAAAAAATGTCTTCATCAGTTTAGGCCAATATATATTCTTCTACATATTTTCTGGAAAAAAAAAAAAAAATCGCAATAAGCGTATATTGATTGGTTTGTGCAAAAGTTATAGCGTCTACAAAATAGGGGGTAGATTTATGGCATTTTTATAGCGCTTTGCATTGGTGGTATTTGATCACCTCTGCGGTTTTTATATTTTGCGCTATTAACAAAAAAGATTTTGAAAAAACAAAACACATTTTTTACTTTCTGCTAATATATATATATATATTAGGGCTGTGCAAATTGACTTTTAATTAATCGATTAATCTTTTTGATCGATTAAAATTCTTTTGATTGGTACTCACCTCTCCGCCGGCTTCTGGGCCTTCAGAGAGTTCCGTCGGAGATCCGGTGACGTCACGGACACCGGCAGGGCTTGCCGTGTCCATCTGAAGGGCTCCTTTGCTGTGCCTTCATATCTGCATGCCGGCGGGACATTACTATCTGCCACACGCAAGGGCTGTTACACTTCCCTCTATTAACCTGGGATTCTACAACCATCCACTGGGAGTTGTGATAGTTCCCTTCATGGAAGATTTAAATGCCGACGGACTGATGTTAACCCCTCCTCATCTGGATTCAGCAGTGGTATCGTTGTACACATTTTTATACCAGTATAATACTTAGCTACATGTTATTATAACTGCTTTTGCTTCCGTTTGGTATTACTTGCACCATTTTTCCAGTTTATGTAGCTACATCGATTTTATTTCCAGTGCAATATTTATTTTGTTACCTACTTGAAGACTATAAAAGTTTTCGCGCTATTCCCATCAAGCGCTGCCTTTGTGTGTGTTTTGTATCCTGCTGTCCATTTTTCCAGTGGTTGGTAGCTGCACTGGGAATCAGCCTGCAAGGAGATCAGCAACAAGTAGTTGGATCGGTATGTGCGTTCTAATTAATCGAAATTAGTCGATTAATCGATTAAAAAACAAAACGATTAATCGAACACAAACATTTTGATCAGTAACAGCCCTAATATATATATATATATATATATATATATATATATATATATATATATATATATATATATATACACACACACATACATATTTTTTCATCTGTTTAGGCCGATATATGTTCTTCTACATATTTTTGGTTAAAAAAAAAAAATGCAATAGGAGTATATTGCGTCTACAAACTATGGGATAAATTTAAAGACTTTTATTTTTTTTAATCATTTTTACTGGTAATGGCTGTGAACCGCGATTTTTAGTGGGACTGCGACATTGCGGTGGACAAATCTGACACCAAATTACACTTTTTGGGAACCAGTGACATTATTACATTGATCAGTGCTATAAAAATGCAGTGATCAATGTAAAAATGACACTGGCAGCCAGCCAGGAAGGGGTTAACGCGGTCTTGATGTGGTTAAAGAGGTTGTAAACCCTCATGGGGCAATTGTACCTAAAGGTAAGCCTAGAATAAGGCTTACCTATAGGTACTGTTATTATATCCTAAACGTGTGCCGTTGAGGTGACATTTACCGTTTACTGAGCTGATGATGTCATCAGTGCATGCGCTCTGAAGGAACATCCGTGCCATTTCTTCAGGCGAGTGTGCCATAACCGGCGGCCCCCGCGTGCATGCGTGGGGGTGACATCACTTGGCTTCAACCAGTCACAGAGCCAGAGTCCGTGGCCCCGGAAGGAAGACGGGCGAAGTTGGATGCGACCTGCAGGCTTTGTTTTTCAGGTAAGTGTCACATAATGTGCTAGTAGCACATTATGCCTTTACTTTGCAGGGAAGAAGAAAGGAATAAAAACCCACCAGGGGTTACTTTCTCTTTACAATGGTTGTAAAGCCTAACTTTTTTTCACCCTTCTATGCATTGAGGTAAAAAAACTTCTGTGCCGCAGCTACCCCCCAGGCCCCTCCCCCTTTTTCTTACCTGAGCCTGATCCAGTGATTTGCAGGAGCGCAGCGGCTCCAGCCGCTGTCTCTCTTCTTATTGGACAGATTGATAGCAGGGGGAGCCATTGGTTCTCCCTGCTGTCAATCAAAAGCTGTGACACAGGGGCAGGGGTGGGGACGAGTCCTGCTGTCCCTGTCAATGGACACAGCAGTGAGACTTGTGAACAAGCCCACACAGGTGCTTTCAGGGAAAACAGCTTTCCGCAGGGGCAACCGATAAAGAGGAGGGGCCTGGATCGCCGGCGGGAGACCCCAGAAGAAGAGGATCGGGGCCGATCTGCACAAAACCACAAAACAGAGCAGGTACGTATAGGCAAGTTTGTTATTTTTATTATAAAATAAAATAAGGTTTACAACCCCCTTAAGAATCGTTAGTATTAAGTCCCGTACACACGATATAAAAATCAGAAGTAAAGTTTTGTCCGGCGAACGATCTACCAGTTTTCAGATCGTTAGTATGGTGCTTTCAACAGCTGATTCTGTTTTTCGTAGACAAAAGCTGGCTGTGCAGACTATAAAATATTTGTCGGACTTGAACACAATGTCAGATTTTCGTTTCATCTAAAAAAAAAAATCGTAAGAGCAAGACTACGCATGCTCAGAAATGAAAGAATACATACAAAACTATTCAACACTTTACGTCACTTCTGACGTTGTATTCTGTCATATGAGAATTTGTCATATGGTGAGTAACCTCTTCACTTTTAAAATAAGACTAGCATGCCACAAAAAACGGATGTTCGATCGTCTGAAAATCTGATCGTGTGTACGAACGAGGCTTTAGGCTGGAATTGATGCCCTGCACTCCCAGTATGTCCTCAGTCTTCTGGGTTAAAGCGGTTCTCCGCCGAAAAAAAAAAAAAAATTAAAAGCCAGCAGCTACAAATACTGCAGCTGCTTACTTTTAATATTGGGACACTTACCTGTCCTGGAGTCCAGCAACATCGGCAGCAGAAGACGAGCGATCGCTCGTCACTCTGCTGTCCCCAACGCCATCCTCGGTGAAGGTACCAGGAAGTGAAGCATTGCAGCTTCACTGCCCGGGTCCCTACGGCACATGCGCGAGTCGTGCTGGGCCGCGCTCACTGGTCCCCGCAGTTTTTCCCTTTGAGCCCTGTGTTTCCCAGAACACAACAGGGAGGGGATCTGATGTTCTGCCCGCAAACTGTGTGGCCGGAAGTGGGTGCAAATACCTTTCTTAGACAGATATCAGTACACCCCTCCCCCCTGAAAGGTGCCAAATGTGACACCGGAAGGGGGGGTTCCGATGAGCGGAAGTTCCACTTTAGGGTGGAGCTCCGCTTTAAATGATAGCAGGTGTTATTCCACCTGGAAGACTGAGGACATCTTGTGGTGAAAATGTGATACTGCAGGGGCTGCATTGGGGAGTATTGCAGTCTAACTTGATATGTTTCCCTTTTCTTTTTTATGTCTATAGGATATTGTAAAAATAAACCAATAGTCAAAATGCGCCTCTCCTGCTGTAGTTGGTGTGTGGAGCCGTCTATGTGAACATAGAGTCCTGACACAGCCGCTTCCGGGAGGTCAGACGGAACCATTGAACGGTTGCCTCGTTCCTGCGGGGAAGGTGTTAGCGGGCGGACACAAGGCGGAAGCGGCAGCCGAGTAGGCGGAAGTCCCGGCTCCCCGGTCATGGCACCGATTCTTGTACTGCTCCTGGCCGGGGTGGTGAGCGCATCCCGCGGGGACCGTGAGCCGGTGTACCGGGACTGTGTGAGCGCCTGTGAGCAGAGGAACTGTACCGGGATCCGGCTGCTGGACTTCCGGGCTGAGCAGCCCCTCTACATGAGACTGACAGGTGAGGGGGCCCCCTAGTGACAGCTCCGCACAGGTGGATGTGGTGCAGTGAGGGACCCCTGCTGGAGGGTTATTCCAGTCATAATGCCCCCACCCATCCCCCCACCCCAAATGTCTGAAGACTGCTGGCTGATTGTAAAGGGAAAACATTTCTTTCTTTTTAACCACTTCAGCCCTGAAAGGATTTACTCCCTTAATGACCAGGCCATATTTGTATGCGATACAGCACTGCGCCGCTTTAACTGACAATTGGGCGGTCGTGCGACGTTGTACCCAAAAAAATATTAACGTCCCTTTTCCCCCACAAATAGAGCTTTCTTTTGGTGGTATTTGATCACCTCCTGCATTTTTTATTTTTGCACTATAAACAAAAAAAGAGCGACAATTTTGAAAAAAAGCAATATTTTTTACTTTCTCCTATTATAAATATCCCCCCCCCCCCCCAAATAAAATGTAAGAAACACATTTCTTCCTCGGTTTAGGCCTATATATATTCTTCTACATATTTTTGGTAATAAAAATCGCAATAAGCGTATATTGATTGGTTTGCGCAAAAGTTATATTGTCTACAAAATAGGGGTAAGATTTATGGCTTTTTTTTTTTTTTAAGTAATGACCGGGATCAGTACATTTTTAGCGGTACTGTGACATTCAAGCGGACAGATCAGATACCTTGCTGACATTTTTGGCTCTTCACACTAGCAGTGCTTTCTGACAAGAAACCTGGGTTCGGATCACTCTTCAGAGAGCCGTTGACAGGCTCTCACTACCAGTTTTCCAGCATGGCCCCGTTCACTTGAATGCGTTGCGTTCAGTGGGCAGTGGTGCGTTCCGAACACGATGGGGTATAACTCATGCCACATCTGTGAAGCAGAGCGTTGTGGCTGCACCATGTGTACACCCCTGACCTTCCCTGTCCCACTGCTCTCCTCTCAAGGGACCCCCGTTTTTGAAAGACAAGGGCCCAGTAAATTCTTCCAAATCCTTGTATGGCCCAGCATGGATGGGTAGATTACGAATCACCTTCCCTACTCAATCCATAAAAAATAAATAAAAAAAAAGCTTTGGGCTGTAAATTTATTTTAAATCCATAACTTCTATTCATAAGAAGCCATAAAACTGAGCACATCGCACATAATTGTAGTTGTATCCCACAGCAACCAATCAGAATTGTTGATTGGACATACATAGGTAGGACTAAAAAACGTGGGACTTTCTGGGAGGAGCAGGGCATGTAACGCCAGGCACCTCCATCCCCGATACTTTGAGAAAAGAAAGACATGGGTGGGACTTTGAATGAAGCATGCATCCCAGGACATCAACAAGGAATAACTATGGCAATATCCTGTTGCATTGGCACTTAACCACTTAAGACCCGGACCTTTAAGTAGGTAAAGGACCTGGCCAGTTTTTGCGATTCGGCACTGCGTCGCTTTAACTGACAATTGCGCGGTCGTGCGACGTGGCTCCCAAACAAAATTGGCGTCCTTTTTTTCCCACAAATAGAGCTTTCTCTGCGGTTTTTATTTTTTGCGCTATAAATAAAAATAGAGCGACAATTTTGAAAAAAATGCAATATTTTTTACTTTTTGCTATAATAATGATCCCGAAAAACATATAAAAATTGGTTTGCGTAAAATTTATAGCGATTTATAGCGTTTACAAAATAGGATAGTTTTATTGCATGTTTATTAATTTTTTGGCGACGATGAGCATTTTTTAAATTTTTTTTTTTCGTGACTGCGACATTATGGCGGACACTTCGGACAATTTTGACACATTTTTGGGACCATTGTCATTTTCACAGCAAAAAATGCATTAAAAATGCACTGATTACTGTGAAAATGACAATTGCAGTTTGTGAGTTAACCACAAGGGGGCGCTGAAGGGGTTATGTGTGACCTCATCTGTGTTCCTAAATGTAGGGGGGTGTGGCTGTAGGTGTGACGTCATTGGTTGTTTCCCTATATTAGGGAACACTCGATCGATGATGTCGCCACAGTGAAGAACAGGGAAGCTGTGTTTACACACAGCTCTCCTCGTTCTTCAGCTCCGGGGACCAATCGTGGGACTCCAGCGGCGATCGGGTCTGCGGGTCCTGCGGCCGCAGTCACGGAGCTTCGGACAGGGCACTTAAAGAGGATGTACCTGTACGTGCTTGTGCCCAGCTGTGCCATTCTGCCGACGTATATATGTGCAGGAGGTGGTCCTTAAGTGGTTAAACTGTTACATGAGAGCATTGCAAATCAACAATTGGCAGTCATTACTTTAATTGTATATAAAATATAGCAACAACAACGATAACACAGCATACCTAGTATATTGATTAAAAATGGAATAATACATAAAATATAACAATATTGGTAGCAAAGTATAGTAACATAATTAGTTCATAGTAAAAACAATGCAAAAGAGCCAGTTCGTAGGGCGTATCTCCATGGTGGGTAGGTGTAATCTAGATACGTGGTACACTCCGATTAACGTGTAGAAATGATTACTGAACGTGGTGCAGTATATAGACAAATGAGCATCTACAGGCTCCATATAACATAAGTGGTACACAGTATAGATGTCAAAGGACTCGGTTAATTGGAGTAAGTCTCCATAGTAGCTGTAACCCTAATTGGTAGGTAGAATCCAATTGGTGTTTGAGGTAGTTGGTAAAAAGGAAGCAATATATGTGCGATGGGGCATCTATTGGCTCTACGCGTTTCATAGTTATTACCACTCTTCAGGAGCAAGTATGAGGTGAATGTCTAAAATGTTAAAAAGTACGATTGTAAAACTGGAAATCAAGTTTTATAATGGGTCTAGCTATGAAGAGGGGGGGGGGGAGAGAGGGGGTGGGAAAAAGAGGCAACAACGATTCCTCGAAATTACTTACAGGTAAGTCTATGACTGTTAGCGTAGGCGTGGAGGGCATTACACCTACCCACAATGGAGATACGCCCTACGAACTGGCTCTTTTGCATTCTTTTTTCTATGAACTCATCATGTTACTATACTTTGCTACCAAAATTGTTTAATTTCTGTATTATTCCATTTTTAATTAATATACTAGGTATGCTGTGTTATCGTTGTTGTTGCTCTATTTTATATACAATTAAAGTAATGACTGGCAATTGTTGTTTTGCAATGCTCTCATGTAACGGTTTAAGTTCCAATGCAACAGGTTTTTGCCATAGTCATTTTCTTGTTATGTACCATATTTTTTGCCGTATAAGACGCTCCGGCATTTAAGACGCACCCAATTTTAAAGGAGGAAAATCTAGAAAAAAAAGATTCTGAACCAAATACTGTAGTAAAATATTAGCCCCCCACTCGTCATCACCATCACACCACCCCCACATAATAATAGCCAGTAACATTGCCTGCCCCCACATAATAATAGCCAGTAACATTGCCTGCCCCCACATAATAGCCAGTAACATTGCCTGCCCCCACATAATAATAGCCAGTAACATTGCCTGCCCCCACATTAACCTCCAAATTACTGTTGCAGATCGCACGAGCCCTTTGCTCTGCTTAGCGCGCACCGCCACCGGGTGTACCAAGATGGCCGACCGCTCCGGAGCTAGGCCAAAGCCGTGGCCTTTCCTAAGACCGCGGCGGCGGCGCGCTCCGCGGGTCGGATCGCCGAGTAAAAAAAAAGGTATATTCGTCTTATAAGACGCACCAACCCCCCCCCCCCCCCCCTGTTTTGGGGAAGAAAAAGTGCGTCTTATAAGGCGAAAAATACGGTATGTCATGGGATGCATGCTTCATTCAAAGTCCCACCCATGTCTCTCTTTTCTAAATCAGAATTGTTGTTTGGTTCCTATTAGATGGTTCTTTGCTTATTTTCTATTCTCAGCTTTTGCTGACGCTCCTCTACACTGAATCTGGGCTAGAGCAGCTTTAGAATAGGTAAGTATAGACATCTTTTCTTTTACAGGGTAGATAGAATAGTGTTAGACTGGGATGGGAGTAGATTTAGGCTTTGTTAGGGTTTGAGTGGAATTACATTTTAAGAGTGTGGACCCTTGTGAGAGTCAAATCAGAGTTCCACCGAAAAAATAATAATTAAGTCAGCAGCTACAAATGCTGCAGCTGCTGACTTTTAAAATAAGAACACTTACCTGTCTAGGTGCCCGCGATGTCCTCATCCAAAACCGACCCGATCCTTGGCTCTTGGGTGCAGGCGCCGCCATTGTCGGTAAGGTAATCAGGAAGTGAAGCCTTGCAGCTTCACAGCCTGGTTCCCTACTGTGCATGCGCAAGTCAAGCTGTGCATCCTCACTAGTCCCTGCTGTCTTCTGGGACCTGTGTGTTTCCCAGGAGACAGAGGAGGGGATGGACATGGCGTAGATTCTATTGCCGGAAGTGGGAGCAAGTACCTGAATTAGACAGGTATCTGCCATTAGGGCAAGAAAAGCTTAAGAATAATGTATCCTTTAAATCCTATGTATGCCTTCACGCTGCTCCATTGCACTAACGTTGTGGTGTTAAAAATCTTGCTTGCTGCATTTTGGTCAGTTAGGCCCTCTTTCACATTGGAGCGATTTGTAATGTCAGTTGACAGGTCAAATCGCATGACAAGTCACCACTTAATCGCCACACCCGTTTGCAAAAGTAGTTCCTGCACTACTTTTGCCGATTTTGGGTGTGACTTCAATAGACATTTGTGCATGAAGCCGTACAGATGTCTATCAAGTAGCACCTGAAATCGCGCTGACCTGCTACTTTGAAATTGTGCTACTTAACCACTTGCCGACCAGCCGCCGCAGTTATACGGCGGCAGGTCGGCACGGGTGCGCGAGAGCCCGTAGCTCTACGTCGCGCCTTTCGCGGTCACTAGGGGGCGCGTGCGCGCCGCCGGCGGCCCGCGCGCGCTCGCCCCCGAGTCCCGTGCGTGTGCCCGGCGGGCGCGATCGCCGCCGGGCACACGCGATCGCTCGTTACAGAGCGGGGAACGGGAGCTGTGTGTGTAAACACACAGCGCTCGTTCCTGTCAGCGGGGGAAACGCTGATTTTCTGTTCATACAATGTATGAACAGAAGATGAGTGATTCCCCCTAGTAAGTCCACCCCCCCATACAGTTAGAACACAAATAGGAACACACTTAACCCCTTCCCCGCCCCCTAGTGTTAACCCCTTCACTGCCAATGGCATTTTTATAGTAATCCAATGCATTTTTATAGCATTGATCGCTAAAAAAATGCCAATTGTCCCAAAAATGTGTCAAAAGTGTCCGAAGTGTCCGCCATAATATCGCAGTACCGAAAAAGAACGCTGATCGCCGCCATTACTAGTAAAAAAATAATAATAATAAAAATGCCATAAAACTACCCCCTATTTTGTAAACGCTATAACTTTTGCGCAAACCAATCAATAAACGCTAATTGCGATTTTTTTTTTACGAAAAATATGTAGAAGAATAAGTATCGGCCTAAACTGAGGAAAAAATATTTTTTTTTATATATATTTTTGGGGATATTTATTATAGAAAAAAGTAAAAAATATTGCATTTTTTTCAAAATAGTCGCTCTGTTTTTGTTTATAGCGCAAAAAATAAAAACCGCAGAGATGATCAAATACCACCAAAAGAAAGCTCTATTTGTGGGAAAAAAAGGACGCCAATTTTGTTTGGGAGCCACGTCGCACGACCGCGCAATTGTCAGTTAAAGCGACGCAGTGCCGAATCTCAAAAAGTGCTCTGGTCTTTGGACAGCAATATGGTCCGGGGCTGAAGTGGTTAATGGAAGATTTCAAAGTAGCATCATTGTAAACCAGGGGTAAAAAAAAACACCAAAAACGCACTTCCCTGTTGAACTGTATTGAAAACGCAGCAAGAATGCAAGAGTAACGTACTAGTGTTACGTTTCTGATGTGTTTTTTAAGTCGCATGACCTACGAAAAACTAACCATAAGCAGGGTAAAATCGCTGCGAATTCGAGTCAAAATTGGGGCAAAGGTACGGTGCGTTTTCGGCACCATTATTGCCACTTTTTTGCCCAATATGTTTTCTCCGAGGGCTTTCACACTGGAGCGGTGCGGATGGTAGAAAAAGTCCTGCTAACCGCATCTTTGAGGCGCTGTAGGAGCGATGAACAGCAGTGCCCTTGCCCATTGAAATCAATGGGCAGCGGGGCTTTACCGGCGTTTTTGACCCATTTTCGACCGCTAGCGGGAGTAAAAGCGCCCCCCACATAGCACCGCAAAAACAACGATAAAGCGCCGCTAAAAATAGCGGTGCTTTACCACTGACGCCCCCACCGCCCTGGTGTGAAAGGGGTATTAGAGCATTTATTTTGACCAATAAAAAGACAGGGTGAACATCCGGTCAGGCTAATCAAAGTGCAACATATCTGGGTACTTCCTCAATATGTTTCTCATGATGGGTCTTTCAAGGCATAGGGAGGTGTTTTCTATATTTGATTCAGTAGAATAAGAAATTTGGTTATATAACTGCTACACAAAACTCACTACAGTACAACACTGGTACATTGAAAATTCCTGTGCAAACAGCCCCTTTGTGAATGGGTTGTATATGACGTTATTCTAGTATTAACTTATTTTCTTTCTTTTTTTTTTTCTTCATTTTTGTATAGTGTGTGGATAGGATTGGAACCTCTGATAGATGGTAACTGCTGTCTGTGTTCCTGTTTGAGGGATTTGTCATGACTTTCTATCCAGCTGACTACTGTCATTGATGTGTCTCTTCCTTGTCAGTTATGTTGAGGTCGCGATTGGTAGGTTGGTGAGCCAATATGGATGTAGGGAATATTGATCGATCACAAAGAACTGTTCTGAGTTATTTAGGTGCTTATATAGGCTGAAGGTCTAAATGACTGCTGTCGACGGTTCAAAGAACAAATAATAACTATTCTGCATCTGTTTATGTTGCAATAGATGATATATTTCTGACTAATTTTACAAATGCCTGACACGTAAATGATAAGCGTCTGAGATGCATCCAGTGGAATATTTACTTGTATCATCATCTGTTTTTACATCTGGCTTCTCTTTCTCCAGGCTGGGTATGCTTGGATGACTGCCGCTACCAGTGTATGTGGGACACAGTTTCCCTTTATATTAAAGAAGGATATTCTGTCCCCCAATTTCACGGCAAGGTAAGTTCTAATGATAGAATGTCGCTCCACTAAGTTATTTTACTTTAGCTGTTTTATTGTTTAAAGTAGGGTTGTACCGATACTATACTCGGTATCCGGACCGATACGAGTATTTGCGGGAGTACTTGTAAATACCCGCAAATACCCCCGATACCGAAATAGAATACTCCCGGATCCGTCCAATCACGAGAGGGGGAGTGTCTATACATGGCAGCGCGGGCTTTACAAGTATACAAGCGAAAGCTTGTAATGCTCGCCGTTGTCATGCACCGGGATTAACGGCAGCAGCGGCGGGTTTGCTGCACATTAGGTATGGGGGACAGGACATGGCTACATATGTGGGGACAGGACATGGCTACATATGTGGGGACAGGACATGGCTACATATGTGGGGACAGGACATGGCTACATATGTGGGGACAGGACATGGCTACATATGTGGGGACAGGACATGGCTACATATGTGGGGGGGGGGGACATGGCTACATATGTGGGGGGGACATACATGGCTGCAATATGTGGGGTGGACATGGCTGCAATATGTGGGGGGGACATGGCTACATGTGTGGGGGGGACATGGCTGCATTTGGGGACACATTTAAAAAAAGTATCGGTATTCGGTATCGGCGACTACTTGAAAAAAAGTATCGGTACTTGTACTCGTTCCTAAAAAAGTGGTATCGGGACAACCCTAGTTTAAAGATTCTTTGCTGCATGTTGTACATCTATCTGATAAAGCCTGGAAGTTTAAATAATTTTACTCCTGATCAGTTATTTTGAATTAAAAATTTTCATGATATATCTCAATTGGCAAAGTTAAACTTGTATGGAGAGATTATAGACAAATAGTTTCTTACCTTAACCCTTTTTTTCTTCCCTTTTTTTTTTTTTTTCCTGGTTTGCCTCGCCTACTTGACCTGTGCCAGTGGCCATTTTCCAGATTCCTGTTCTTTCAGGAGCCAGCATCTGCCTTGGCCTCTTTTCTCAATGGCCTTGCCAACCTAATGATGCTACAGCGTTACCGCACCTCTGTTCCTGCTTCCTGTCCTATGTACCACACCTGCCTCACCTTTGCCATGGTATGTACAACTTGTCTGTTGATGTGTGTTTCGACCTTTTATGTTCATATGGATTAACTTAAGTTTGACTGGCATGTTTAGGTCTCCATAAATGCCTGGTTCTGGTCCACAATTTTTCACACGAGAGATACGGCGATTACTGAGGTAATGAGTTGAAGAACATGGATTGCTTGCACTTTTTGTGCATTGCATGTGTGCAGTGTTCTGTCAGTCTGCATCCTGCCACATTCACTGTCTGTCCCTGCAGAAAATGGACTACTTCTGTGCCTCGGCAGTCATTCTGCACTCTATCTACCTGTGCTGTATGAGGTGAGTGAAGATGAGGGGAAAATCCTAAACTGGTAATATATTGGCATTTTTTTAAATGTAGGAAAAAAAAAAACACCTCATCTGTGTTCATAAGTGTAGTGTTTTAATATTCCAAACACTCATATCGTTGCTCAATCGGGAGCTCTCTGTTGCATTCCCTCCTGTAAGTGCTTTCCCTAGTCTGCCCTGGTACAGGCATTTTCCCCCTTTTTTGTCATGCTGCAAGTATTCCCACTACCATATGGCAGGCCTTCCCCCCCCCCCCCCCCCCCCCCCCCCCCCCCCCCCCCCCCCCCCTTGTCATATAGTTGCTCTCTCCTCACCTCCAGTATTGCCAGCACTCTCCCCTCACCTACAGTGTTTTACTGGCACCCTCCCCTTGCCCCCAGCATCAACACCCTCCCCTCGCCTCCAGCGTTTCCCACTCCCTCCCCTCCCCTCGCCTCCAGCGTTTCCCGCTCCCTCCCCTCGCCTCCAGCGTTTCCCGCTCCCTCCTCTCGCCTCCAGCGTTTCCCGCTCCCTCCTCTCGCCTCCAGCGTTTCCCCGCTCCCTCCTCTCGCCTCCAGCGTTTCCCGCTCCCTCCCCTCGCCTCCAGCGTTTCCCGCTCCCTCCCCTCGCCTCCAGCGTTTCCCGCTCCCTCCTCTCGCCTCCAGCGTTTCCCGCTCCCTCCTCTCGCCTCCAGCGTTTCCCGCTCCCTCCCCTTGCCCCCAGCATCAACACCCTCCTCTCGCCTCCAGCGTTTCCCGCTCCCTCCTCTCGCCTCCAGCGTTTCCCGCTCCCTCCTCTCGCCTCCAGCGTTTCCCGCTCCCTCCTCTCGCCTCCAGCATTTCCCGCTCCCTCCTCTCGCCTCCAGCGTTTCCCGCTCCCTCCCCTCGCCTCCAGCGTTTCCCGCTCCCTCTTCTCGCCTCCAGCGTTTCCCACTCCCTCCCCTCCTCTCGCCTCCAGCGTTTCCCGCTCCCTCCCCTCGCCTCCAGCGTTTCCTGCTCCCTCCCCTCGCCTCCAGCGTTTCCCGCTCCCTCCTCTCGCCACCAGCGTTTCCCGCTCCCTCCTCTCGCCTCCAGCGTTTCCCGCTCCCTCCTCTCGCCTCCAGCGTTTCCCGCTCCCTCCTCTCGCCTCCAGCGTTTCCCGCTCCCTCCTCTCGCCTCCAGCGTTTCCCGCTCCCTCCCCTTGCCCCCAGCATCAACACCCTCCCCTCGCCTCCAGCGTTTCCCGCTCCCTCCCCTCGCCTCCAGCGTTTCCCGCTCCCTCCCCACGCCTCCAGCGTTTCCCGCATCCTCCCCTCGCCTCCAGCGTTTCCCGCATCCTCCCCTCGCCTCCAGCGTTTCCCGCATCCTCCCCTCGCCTCCAGCGTTTCCCGCATCCAACTTCTCTCACCTTTGGTGTTGCTGGTGTCCTCCCCTCACTTTATCTCTTTAACCTTTTTTTTTTTTTTATCCTTATCCTTTTATAAATTGTCAACATATTATGCAGTGCTGACTTTCAGTATGTTTATTACAATTTAGGACTTTGGGTCTTCGATATCCTTCTTTTGCCACTGCTTTTGGTGCCGTCCTGGTGGTACTCTTTGCATGCCACGTGTCTTACCTAACCCTGGGACGCTTTGACTACAGCTACAACATGCTTGCAAATGCTGGCTTTGGTAAGTCCACCTGCTAGCATTACCTTCCTCTCTGTTTTTTTGTTTTGTTCTAACCATATCTTTTTTTTCTGTTTTGCACTAGGCATGATTAATCTGGGATGGTGGTTGGCATGGTGTTTGAAGAGACGCTCCCACCAGCCATACTTGTGGAAGTGTGTTCTGGTGGTGGTCCTACTGCAGAGCCTAGCTTTGCTAGAGCTGCTTGATTTCCCACCTGTCTGTTGGGTGCTGGATGCACATGCCCTCTGGCACTTTAGCACCATCCCTTTGAATGTTCTCTTCTATAGGTGAGTGACACTTATCAGTCGGTGCAGTAGCCTTAAGTATTGTAAGGTATGTACATGCTTGAGTTTAATTTACAAATTCTACAGGCAAGGTTCTACTGAACCCACTGCGAAATGTGCTTAATGTATACATTTTATTTCTTTAGATGGTAGTGTGGATGGTGATCATTTTATAGGGTAATAATGTAGTGGTGGTGTTTTTATTTTTATTATTAGAATTATTATAACTAATCGTAATAATGATGATAATATTGTCATTATTAGGCTTATTACCACTTTAACCACTTCCTTACTGGGCATGTAAACCCCCTTCCTGACCAGGTGAAATTTCAGCTTGCGGCACTGCGTCGCTTTAACTGACAATTGCGCGGTCGTGCGATATGGCTCCCAAACAAAATTGGCGTCCTTTTTTCCCCACAAATAGAGCTTTCTTTTGGTGGTATTTGGTCACCTCTGCGGTTTTTATTTTTTGCGCTATAAACAAAAAACGATGACAATTTTGAAAAAAAATACAATATTTTTTACTTGTTGCTATAAAAAAATAGCCCATTTTAAAAAAAAAATTCAGTTTTTAGGGCGATACGTATTCTTCTACATATTTTTGGTAAAAAAAAAAAAAAAAAAATCGCAATAAGCGACTGGTTTGCGCAAAAGTTATAGCGCCTACAAAATAAGGGACAGAATTATTATTTTTTATTATTTATTTTTTTACTAGTAATGGCGGCGATCTGCGATTTTTTTACTGCGACATCATGGCGGACACATTGGACACTTTTGACACATTTTTGGCACCATTCACATTTATACTGCAATCAGTGCTATAAATATGCACTAATTACTGTATAAATGTGACTGGCAGGGAAGGGGTTAACACTAGGGGGTGAGTAAGGGGTTAATGTGTATCCTGCATTGTGTTCTAACTGTGGGGGGAGGGGGGGTGACTGGGGGGGTGACCGATCTGTGTCCCTATGTATAAGGAACACAGATCGGTCTGCTCTCTCCAGTGACATGACGCTGTCATTGTGAGAGCCGGCAATGAGAAATGATCTCATATGTTTACATATGAGATCATCTCTCATTGGCCCATCAGATCGCATCGCAAACGGCCACACTGATTGGCCATTCGCGGCGGTCTGTGATCCAGTACACAAGTTCCCCGCTGCGCGCTCTGGAGCGCGCGCTGGGAACAAAGAAAGGGGCTGCCGTGAAAACACGGCAGCCCGGAGATTTAGAACCACCCTGCGGCCGCATGTAGTCGTACGGCCGTAGGTAAGTGGTTAAAAAGTAATTAACATAACAACAAAAATGTAATATCTTGCAGCTTGCCAGTTCTTCTTCTTTTTTTTTTTTAAGCTTTTTTCCTTTTATTTTCAGCACATAATCAAGCCAGTAAAGCTGGCTATAGATTTAAATTTTGCCAGTTCAGCAGGGACCAGCCGTATTGTGATCCATCTATAGCTGTCCCCACGCTAGAGAAGTTGATCTAACAATTGGCTTCTCTCGAATGGGACTATTAAATTTCCCCTCGATAAGCCTATGCAGACAATCGGCTGATCATTGTATTCTGACAACCAAGAAGTCCTGCTGTCAAAATACTGTACAATAGCGCAGGATTCCCCCATCGACATCGAATGTGTGGATGGGGGAAGATTTAAATTTTTTTGCTCAGCTGGCTAGTTGATCCAAAAAAAGATTAATCTATAACTGGCTTAAAGCAGAGCTCCACCCACATTTGGCACCTTTTGGGGGGAGCGGGTAAATGGTTTTGACATGTACCTGCTCCCACTTTCAGCTCAGTTTGTGTGTCAGAAATTCTCCCCCTCCTTCTCCCTGCAGTTGGCTCATTCACAGAACAGCGCAATTCGCGCAAGTGCAGTAGGAAATTGGAAAATTAAAGTCCTTAGCCACCCTTCATTAATGTCTTCAGCCCCCTCCCACCATTAATGTCCTCAGCTCTCCCACCCACATCACCCCCCCCCCCATTGCTTCCTCCTCCTGTCCTACTTTACACAGTGCGCAGACACAGCACGTCTGGACAAGAGGGCTAGGCAAGGCAAGCTGTGATTGTTTGTTAGGATGCAGGCCGGTCCTAGCAATCAATCACACACTTGTTAACACGAGCAGCCCCCGCCCTCCATCCAGAGCCGTCCCGCCTTTAGCAGATGGCTCCAAGGGAATGACAACAACAGTGGCTCCTAAATAGCAGGACCACAGCTCACCATTATGCCTGGTGTAACAGGGAGGTTGCCCAGGCCCCTGGAACAGGGACGGGGGCGCAACTGCGACCCCCCCCCCCCCGCCCTAATGCTACACCGGTGCAACAGTGAATGGGCTAACAAAAGCCTAGGTGTCGGGATGCAATTTATAGTCACCATGGCGACCTAGGATTTGTCGAGCCCTAACTTAAAGTCTAAAGAAAATGAATGCAGCTACCACATCTAAGAATTGGTAACTTGCAATATATAACATTTTTGTTTTTGGGTTTAATACCGCATTAACGTAGTGGGCTCTCCCACCCCACCACATTATTCCCAGACAATGGTATATTGCAATATAATCTCACCAGATCCTCATGTATGCCTAGATATTATCACCAGGCCATGACATATTAGTTGAAGGTAGCAGGAGGAACCGTGTCTCATAGGTGAGGCTGGGAAAGGCATACTTGGTGCTCTTCTTTTTTTTTTTTTTTTTTATTCTCATGGAACGATCAGATCTTTGTCATCTTAGGTCTATGACCAGCTTTAGCCACAGGAAAATGTAAGATTTTTGTTCCCAGAATAAACATACATGCAGGTGTTTAGGCTTTAGGAATTGTAGATGATGCCTGCCAGCCAGTAATATCTCAGGTTTTAGACCCCTGGCTTCTCAGCTACAGTTAAACTTATTTGATTCAGTGAAAGGAGAGTGGTTTGCACAGAGCGGATAAAGACTCTTTTTTTGATTTCTGTGATCCTTGTGTGTGTGTGTGTGTGTGTGTGTGTGTGTGTGTGTGTGTGTGTGTGTGTGTGTGTGTGTGTGTGTACATTGTAAATGCAGAGTCCAGTTCCTCTAGGCCAGTGGTTTTCAACTCCTGTCTTTAGAACCTACTAACAGGCCAGGTTTGCAAGATAACTGAAATACATCACAGGTGATATCATTTGCTGCTCAGTGATTGCAGTATTCTAGTCTGCATCTCCCCAAGTTAATACATAAAACCTGGCCTGTTAGTGGGCCCTGAGGACAGGAGTTGAGAAGCACTGCTCTAGGCACATCCCTAGGCTCTTTCCTAACATACATTGTGTAAACTAGGGAAGGGTGGGGGGTGCACTGACTTTTTGCCTCAAAGGAAAAAATGTCCAGCATGTCAATGACTTCTCACCACAATTTTATCCAGTATGTTCTTCATATGCTCTAAATCTGCACCATTTTTAGCCACTTCAGTCTCGGAGGATTTGGCTGCCCAATGACCGGGCAATTTTTTTGCGATTCGGCACTGCGCCGCTTTAACCCCTTATGGACCGCCGCATGTACATTTACGTTGGCAGAATGGCACGGACAGGCACATCAACGTACCTGTACGTGGCTGCCTTGACGTGGGTCGGGGGTCCGATCGGGACCCCCACCCCCCAGTACATGCCACCCCCAGTACATGCGGCGGTCCGGGTGTCTGTAGGAGCGATCCGTGCTGAGGGGGCGGCGGTTCGTTTTTGTTCCGCCCCATCCGGATCGCTCCCAGCCAATGTGCGCGCTCGCCTGTGTGTCGCTTCCTCCTCCTGTGTAAACACAGGAAGAGGGAAGTGATGTGATCTCTGCTCTCGGCGGTTTTTTCAACCACCGCTAAGGAGAGATCACATCACATAGTAAGTCTGCACAACACTACACTGACACCAGTACACGCAGGCACACTTAACCCCTTGCGATCACCCCCCCCCCCCTCCCCTGTCACAGTGTCACTGAATGCAGTGATCATATATGTATGATTACTGTATTTGGTGTCAGTGTGACAGGCAGTTAGTGTTAGGTCCAGGGTAGCCCCCGTACCCCCCCAATAAAGTTTAAACCCCTTGATCACCGCCCTAGTTAACCATTTCACTCCCTATTGCCAGCGTCACTAAGCGATCATTTTTCTGATCGCTGTATTAGTGTCGCTGTTCCCGCTAGGTAGCTATTTTTTTTTTTTTTTTTTTTTATTGCAAATTTTTTTTTTTACTAAAGACATGTGGCTAAATAAATTTTGGCCTAAATGTTTGACTAAAATTTAGTTTGATTTTTCTTATAACAAAAAGTAAAAAATATTGTATTTATTTTTTTCAAAAATGTCGCTCTATTTTTGTATATAGCGCAAAAAATAAAAATCGCAGAGGCGATCAAATACCACCAAAAGAAAGCTCTATTTGTGGGAAGAAAAGGACGCAAATTTTGTTTGGGAGCCACGTCGCACGACTACACAATTGTCAGTTAAAGCGACGCAGTGCCGAATCGCAAAAAGGGGCCTGGTCCTTTACCTGCATTTTGGTCCGGGTCCTAAGTGGTTAACTGACAATTGTGCGACTTTGCACCCAAACAAAATTTACGTCCTTTTTTTCCCACAAATAGAGCTTTCTTTTGGTGGTATGTGATAACCTCTGCGTTTTTTTTTTTTTTGCGCTATAAACAAAAAAGATCTACAATAAAAAAAAAGCAATATTTTTTTGCTATAATAAATATCCCCCCAAAAAATATTAAAAATTATCTTTTTTTTCTCAGTTTAGGCCGATATGTATTCTTCTACATATTTTTGGTTTGAAAAATTGCAATAGGCATATATTGATTTGCGCAAAAGTTATAGCATCTACAAAATGGGGGATAGATTTATGGAATTTTTATAAAAAAAAAAAAAATCATGACTGCGACATTATGGCGGACACATCAGACACTTTTGACGCTATTTTGGGACCATTGTCATTTATACAGCGATCAGTGCTATAAAAATGCACTGATTACTGAGTATATCACACTGGCAGGGAAGGGGTTAAGTGTGCCCTAGGGAGTTATTCTAACTGTGTGGGGGCTGGGCATCCAGTCACATGACATTGATTGCTGCTCCTGATGACAGGAAGCAGTAGATCAGTGTCCTTTCACAAGGCAAAACAGGGAAATGTATACAAAAGTACTATTGACTGGCCCAACCTATTATAGTACAACTCTGTGCTTAGGATAATTCCCAAATTTAAGAAAATAAATAATCTGCCCAGATGAAAATACAATGTGAAAAAGCAGCTGCTAAAATAAAAATAACCAATTGATATAGGCAGAAAATCAGAATCGGACCCGTACAGAGTCTAGTCTCAGTCCTGCGCTGCAAACCAATGATTTGCTGTGTGAAGTGACCAGGTAAGTAGTGTTGCCAGTATGTGCTTCAATCACCAGAATCATTCACCATGTGACGCTCTCAGAGGAAGTCCGAACGGACGAAACGTCAGAGCGTGACTATCCAGCACTATTACCGGAAGTGTCGTATGCGCTCCACGGGACAGGAACCAGGAAATCGCTGTGAGGAAGTGCTCCAAGCGGTCTTCAGGTATCCAGAACCAGAGAGATTAACATACATTCATTAGATGCCTGTTTTTTTTTTATCATTTTCGGTACGCATGTATTTATAAGGGGGTATCTTTTTGGGATTCATTAAACTTATCAAAAGGATACTGCTCTATATGGATTTTCTTTTTTCATATGCTTGCGGATACTTCATCTAAAATACTGGGAGAGTGATAAGCTACAGACGGAGAGTAAGGAGTTGCACAGATATGCTGTTTTGAATTTACCATCTGGTGAGTGTTTCCCCCGAAGGGGACCCCATATGCCCCCACGTGGTGAATGATTCTGGTGATTGAAGCACATACTGGCAACACTCCTTACCTGGTCACTTCACACTGTTTATGAACACAGCAAATCATTGAGACTAGACTCTGTAAGGGTCTTATTCAGAACAGGGAAATGCCTTGTTTACACTGGCATCTCCCCGTTCTGCCGCTTCATGACACGATCGCAGGACACATCGAGTCAGGTACAGGTACGTCCCTTTGCGCAGCCGTGCCTTTCTGCCGACATAAATGTTCGTGCAAGTGGTAAAAGCAAGCCTGCCTCAAATTCTGCATATATTCACAAAGGGGTGTTTTTTCCAGTTGCAATATTGTTATGTAACATGCCCATTTTAAATAAAAACACTGTATTGCATATTTTACTTGTTTTAATATGATTATTATTATTTTATCAATATAGCTTCCTGAAGGATGACAGCCTGTACTTGCTTAAGGTGAACTCCATTGTATTAAAAGTGGACTAGTCCTAGAAGAACTCATGCCTGGGTGTGGATTTTGCACTGGTTTGCCCTGCACTCTCTGAAGTTGATGCCCAGGAGGCTTTTATGAACCATATTAATTCCCTCTTGCAGCACGAGGGTCTCTTAAGTGCCTTAGTCTTAATAATATAAGTGACTGTGTACAAAATACCTTCCTGCATTTGGTTGGATCCATACGCTTAGCTTTCTGTATTATAGATACCTTGTGGCTATTATTGGAGCATATATTATTCGCTGCTGTGACAGGTCTCATACCGTCTCTATGGGACCACCAATGGGTAATGTGCATATGTGTGTGTTGTGTCAGATGGCTTGTGTTTGACACAGAAGGTCTTACATTGCCAAATACTAGCAATGTTCATATACATTTAGCAATATGTACACTGTATTAAAGGAGTCATGATATATTGTCAAACCCAGTTATGGGGTGGGCAAAGTAATTTCCAGTTCCAGAGCTAGATAGCCTAGTCTAGAACCTGGCATGCACTCATAAGTAGCCACAGGAACAAAACGCCTTGTTTGGTGGGGGGTGGGATAGGGCTAGGGGCTGTCTTTAATGTTTTTAGACACATAGGGTAATTGTCTCTTGAAATTCATCCAGCCCTGTCTATCGGTATTTTTTACAGAAGATATCATAGCCACGAAATTAAAACATAACTGGAATTTTTTTTTTTTTTTGGAATGCAGTTCTATTAGCTTGCATATGATTGCACAAACTTTATATCTTGGCAGCTTGTAATTATAGCTTATATTTCAGCAGCTGCCCTAATAAAGGCAGGTATTGGTACCCACTAATATTCATTGTACTGCAAAAAGGTCACAAGACACTTAATATGCTACTGAGGTAGGGGTCTCCAAACTTTCCAAACAAAAGCGCCAATCTACTGTCCTTGAGGCTTTAGGAGGGCCAGACTGCTGCCAATGGGAATAGAAAATACCCCGACCTCAGCAGCAGTAAACAATGCCTAATAGTTGGTGTCAGTGGGGGAGGAATAGTGCCCCATCATTGGCGTGAGTGGGAGGAATAGTGCACCAAGGATCAAGTTAAGGCAAGCAAAGGGCCGAATCTGGCCCCCCGGGCCACAGTTTGGAGAACACTGTTCTAGGGCATTTTTTGCCAATGAGAGCTAGCAGTAATGATACATTTGCAAAAGATGGGGCCTTAAATGGAGCTAAAACGTGCTGTGATCTGATATTTACTTGTCGCCACTAGTGTCCCAAACCCAAATACTTGTTTTAATCATTTAAGGATACTGGTATTCATTTATGCCTTTTATGTGTATGATAATTTACTGATATAAATTGGTCAAATTTCTATGGGGTAGGTAGGGAGACCATTTGAATTATTAGAATGGCCTCACTGTCAAAGTTTATGAAGTGGGTTTGATTGACCCACTATGTATTTTTATTGTCCGTTCAGCAGGAACTGGCCGAGATTCGAACAATGTATGGGTAGGCTGAATGTATCCAAGTCGAGTGATCGATCAACTTGGGTACAACCAACCTGTCGGATTTAACGTGATTATTTCTATATTTATTCTTATAGCCGCTAGCCATAATCACTGTATTCCCTCGTGGATGCAGGAAAGAAAGCTGCTTCGTCTATGGTCTGCCTTACTCAACCTATTACTGGTCTAGCTAAGACAGTCATGGCTCTATTTTGAACCCTGTTCTTCTTCTCCTCTGACTATATATTCCTGTGTGGAATCCAACAGCAGCTTAGTGACCTTCTGCAAGCATTGTTTTACATTTTTGTGTAGTTCACTAAAAATATGAAAAACGTACTTCAGAAGGGGAGCTGAGCAGTGTGGGTCAAGTATTGGGGCCCTTGCACATGGGCTGTCCAATCAAGTCTGCCTGTCAGTTTTTCAGGCAGACCTGACCGGACCTTACAGTCTCCTCTATGGAGCTGCAGATGTCGGCAGACACATGTCCGCTGACATCCGCCGCTGTGTGATGTGATCCAGACCGATGGTGGCCCTATTTCCCATCCTTCTGGCGGATAGGGTTGGATGAAAATGGACAGATGTTCCGTTTCCACTCAAGTTTCCCATAGAGTGGACTGTGTCCGTGTCTGCTCTGCACAGTAGGGCGGACAGGACCTGTCATCTGCCTGCTCAGCAGGGATCAACAGAGCAATCCTCCGCTAAACAAGCGGAATCTGCAAGATGGAGGCACCCGTGTGAAATGTGCCTTTAGCTGTCACATTTAAACAAATAGGATAGTGTGGAGGAGAATTATGGACAACCAAAACTAAATCTTTCACCCATTCCATTGAAAGATGAGAAAAACTACATTCCGGTATAGAAATTGTATTGCCAGGAAGCAGTAATAGATGTTTAGATGGGGAACAATAGAACATGACTTGCAACAAGAAAGGCTAGATTTCACTTTGATGTGCCATTTTTTATTTTTGTTTACCAGGATTAAAAATAGGTAGTAATAAAATATACCTACTCTAAAGCAGTAGGTAGTCCTGGGACACAGGTATTTTATTTAGAGATGGCCCTAAGGTATGCTTCCTGTCAGAGTTCTGCATCTTCATTTATACTATTAGGGTCCTTTCACACGTGCAGACCGTTCGTCCGTTTTTAGACGTCCGTTTTTTGACTGCAATGCTTTCCTATGGGTCCTTTCACACGCATCCGCTAACGCCCGTCTCCGTTAAGCTCCGTTTTTTTGAACAGAAGAAAACCCTATTTTTCTTCCGTCAAAAAAACGGAACGGACGAAAAACGGACGTTAGCGGACGATCCGTTTAACATCCGATCCGCTAACGTCCGTTTTTCATCAAAATATGTAATCAAAAAAAAGTTCTAACCAAAAAAAAAACGGATGAAAAAACGGATGAAAAAACAGATGAAAAACGGATGAAAAACGGATGAAAAACGGATGAAAAAACAGATGAAAAAACAGATGAAAAACGGATGAAAAACGGATGAAAAACTGATGAGAAACTGATGAAAAACTGATCAACTGATGATAAAAAACGGACCTAAAAAACGGTCCGCACGTGTGAAAGGGCCCTTACTTTACTTTTTTTTTCAGTAACGTGACTTCCTGTAAGATTTATACTTGAAGTACTTAATAGCCCATCTGCTTTATTGAAAATCAAATATATTCTTATCTGTAAGATACTGTTGAGTCCTGGCTCTTTAGAACAATAACCATTGTGCTGGGAAGCGAAGGTGAATGTCCTTTTTAGGGCGTGGGCCTGATATTTGTTGTAATTTTCTACTGTTTGGGGACAATGCGAGTGTATTTCTCAGTTAGATCGAATTAATATAACAAATGTACAACCCTGGATTGAAGGCCATGTGTTTCCATTACTAGGATTTCACTTTTTAGTGAATGTTGCCATGTTCTAGCACATATTGATGACTTAAAGATGTCTCTTCTCATTTTTTACTTAAAATTAGCTTTTGAAGTGCCAATCCACCATTGATATTTTAGTTATGGGAAGATTCTAGCTGGCTGAATTACTAATTTGTCATATTCTAGGGCTCTGGTGATGGGATCTCTGTATGCAGGTTAAAGTGGATGTAAACCCTCCATACACCCAGCTCCAGATGATACACAGAGATTAACCAAATCTCCCTACATAGGTTTTATATGTATATCTGCTGTCTTCACATTTATATACTGTTTAGAAATATCAGATTGTGTTGGGAGATTTTCTCTTCCTAGTTAACAGTGTACTGCCTGGACATACAGCCAAGATAGCTAACATTTCTGATTGGAGGAAAGGCACACACCCACTATCCTCATAGGCAGAGACTCTCAGAGGTGTTGTGTAATAGGAGCTGCTCTCTGCTAATCTATTTTAGCAACCTCCTTTGACAAAAGATTCTGTCTGCTTTTGTCTAAAAAGTAAAAAAATATGTCAGGAGTTCTCAGGCTGATAACAGAAGAACCGTTCAGAAGAGCGCTTTAAGAATAATTGGCTCATTGAAAAGCGATAACAAAATGCTGCAGATATGTACCCAGCTCAAATTTCATGAATTGGGTTTGCATCCACTTTAATTGTTTGGCCATCCACTGGAGTTTTCATAACACACTGACACAGTGCTTTTAAATTTGTATTGTAACGGGGAATATATTTAATTTAGTAATTGTGGTATCTTCAGGTTGGTAGATACCTTAGGAAGCTGTTAAACCCCATAATCATCTAACATCATACTGTTTTTACCTCCTTGGCCTTATTCAAGAAAGTCGCATTTAGAATGCATTGCATGTTAAAGTGCACTTTTTAACCCCTTCGTGCTGGCTGCCTCCCGGCCCTTTAAGGGTTTTAAACGCTGGGAGGCGGGCATTTGGGTCATGTGGCCGCCATGATTGGCTGTTACACCAGTCATGTGATCAGGAAGCTCCCGATGGCTAGTATGCATCAGGAGCTTTTCGGTAACCACCGGCTACCGTGCTGGGAAGATGCTCTCAGTACGATAAGTGTTTTAAACAGGGCCGCATATATGTAGTCCCTCAGCATGAAGGCTGAGAAGCTGCATATGTGTGTTCGGCTGGTGTGAAGAGGTTAAAGTGGTTGTAAACCCTATTAATGAAATTTGACCTAAGCACAAATATCTGTAGTGTTTACTTATCTCTCTCCAAAGCTCTGAAGTGCCATTTCTCTCTGGTGCTCCGTTCCTCTGTTATGAGTCACTTCTGACGAGTTCTGACACATGAGATAACAGCAGCTGAAAATTTGTGTCAGGGAGGGTGCTAAAAGGGAGATTAGCAGGGAGCTTGTCTATTCAGATTACAGCTCTGCATGTTTCTTCGTTCCTCTGTCTATTTGAAGGGGGAGGGGTGTGTGCCTTTCCTCCAATCAGCTCTCACACAGTGTATGTCCAGACTCCACCCCCCCCCCCCCCCCCATGTGCTGCTAAAAGAGGAAGAATGATTTCTAACACGATCCACACTTTCCAAAGAGTGTAGACCGCAGATCTATAAGTAAAACTTATGTAGGGAGATTTGTTTCATCTCTGCGTATCATTTTAGGCTAATCACTTCACTGGGTATATGTAAGGGTTTACATCGACTTTAAGCCTGAAAAATATTTAAAACATTATATTTTCTGAAAGCAAAGAGCCTGTAGAATAAAAAGTTGGTAGTTGCTAAATTTGTAGGGAACATGACATCTGGACAACTGTTTTGCAAATGTAATTTCAGGATGGTTCACACCACAATTTCTGTGTTCCAGATGTATTGCTACATGTGCATTTTTTAAACATTCCGATGGGTATTTGCATTTTGGAGCATTGTTTTTTTTTCTGCTTTTTTTTTTTTTTTTCAATAACATTCAGGACGTGCTTTCTGGTGGGTTTTTGCTACGATTCACATGTATTCCATTCAATATGTGTTTTTTTTGGTTTTTTTTTTATGCAGTGGAATGTACTGCACTGGTGTGAACTAGGGCCATTGGAATACATGCAAAACACCATGCATGCATTGTTGATGCAGATTAAAAATGCTCTGGGCTGCAACTGGTGTGAACCAGCCCTCAAACAAAAAAAAAATACACAAAAATTTGTGCACACAAACACAATATAATTACCATTTTTGTGTAAATGTATAAGATCAGGCTTAGTTTAGGAAATGGGTACTACATTAATATCAAGCTTTAAAATTTGTGAAACATTTTAAATATCTTCACGGCTCATCAGTTTAGAAAAAAAGACCCTAGAATTATTATTCTCACTAACGGTAAATGCAGTCATACACCCAGTAGGTTAATTTATCACTGTTCATTTACGAATGGCCTAATGAATGGGGAAGGTGAGGGGTTTATATTTACTTTTTTACTTTATCTTATTCGATTTGATTTTATATTATTTTTGTATTATTTCTCTTTGCTTTATTACTATCACAAGGCGGCTAAAAATCCTTCATGCCATAGTATGTTTTATGAAGAAGACATCAAGGGTCTATTAGACAACTAATGTCTCCTCTGCATTGTTTGCAAACAGAGTACTGAGATTACTTGATGTGTTTACATTCCTGGCTGCCACCAGCAATAATTTAACAGCCATGAACTTGGAAGTGCTCAGAACAGAGTGCTTCTGGCTTCACAATGAAACGGGCGGTTCAACAAAAGTATTTGCCATCTGAAGAAGCCCAGTCGCCTTTGTGTTACTTCAAGCTTTACTCTGACTCCTGGTACTATGTAAAAATGGTTATGCAGAGTAATGCTTAAGAATAACCGTTTTTACTTAGATTTTCAAGCCCAAGTAATGTTCAATGTTAATGTTAAGGAGGTTAAAGTGTAATTCCACTTTTGTTGAGGAAAAAAAAGTCCCCTCTGGGTGACCTCTGTACATTGCAAGGATTTTGATAAACTGTGTTGCAGTGTCTTACCCAATTCTGTTGTGAAGAAATAGTAATTTGTTTAACCATATCCTTTTTAAAAAAAACTATAGAGAATAATTCAGGCTTAACTATTGCTGGAAATGCTGCTCATACTCCTTATCCCAAATGGGGAAAAACTTTTCTGAAGCTGCTTTAGCTGAAGTTAGGCTTTAATATGTAGGTTATTATGTAAAGTCTTTCTCATGACCGTGCTGCTATTCAAGAGTGTCTCCATTGCTTCTCCTTTGGCAGAGGAGCCACCCAGAGGATGGAAGTGGACAATTCACTAGTGTGTATTGCATGTGATATTGATGTCATGTGACTTATTTGCATAAGTTATCACGTGATAATTTAAGAGGCAATTAAAAAAAATATTGCATATAAAATGTCAACAAAGCTTCATTAAAGTCCACTTTACAAAAAAAATATTAAAACCACGTGAGAATGCAATCGTATTTGCTTAATGATGTAAATAATTTGTAACGCTGAATCAAGGGAAGATTATTCTGTCAATAAAAGCACACTTTATAGAAGTACAGGCCCTGCACAGAGGACATTTTATTTCCTGGAACTCAATTCCCCCATCCGCACAGACAGTGTTGACAGGGAAATCCCTCCAGCCAAGCCATTGTATTCTCCTTCGCCCAGGGGAAGCTGTCCCTGCTGGAAGAAAGTGATTGTTGCCAATGGCTATAGCAGCTGCTAGTGATAATGCCATGTAAAATCCAGCAGGTTGGTTGTACCCAAGTTGATTGATCTATGAACTTGGTACATTAGCCTGCCCATACATGGTTCAAATTTCAGCTGGTTCCTGCTGAACTGGTCAATATTTGAACCATCTATGGCCGCCATAAGGCCCCTTACATACTGGATGGGTTCTGTTGGAATCCACCTGCTTAGTGGGGAATCTGGCCACTGATCCTCTCTGAGCAGGCGGATGGCTGATCTATGTCCGCTCCGCTTATGCAGAGCAGACACAGCCCACTTTCCTCTATGGCCGGTCAGATGCAAAAAAAACGCCTGCCACCTGGTTCGCCAGATTGATGGGGAACTGATCCTCCTCTGTTTTTAGTGAATAGGATAAGATTGCATGTGTCTGTTGACACCCGCCGCACCATGGAGGAGACTGGAGGGTCCGCTGAAAAACTGACAGGCAGACCCGATCAGTTGCCCCTGTGAAAGGGCCCTAAAATCTTTTCATAATTTCACAATTCTTAGTGCGTCTTCATTGATCTCCCTCTGGTAAAGTGTTACAGCCTGTGAAATAAAAAATAAAAATTGTTGCGGAAACATTTAACTAATTTGTGTGTAATAAGGCATGCTTTTAGTGAATTGACAATACACGCACTATCATATTCTTAGTGAAATGAGCCCAAAGTATGTTGCTGGCCGAATCAGCATAAAAACCTAATGCCACGACATCTAGGGATTGGTAAGATGCTGAAAATGAACGCTTTGTTTTTGAGCTTAGATACATTTTTAAGTCACTGTATGTGAATATGCAGATGTGTTCCCTAGGCTAACTAATAGATAACTGTTGGGGATAATATAAGACTAAGCAATCCTTGTATAGAAAGACGCTGACTGTTCAGTGGACCTTTTTTCGTCCTGGTTTTAGCACCACTTTTATGTGGATATTGTTAGTGATTTTGCTGCACACAGTACATTCCATTGTGTGTGTATCCATATACTCTGCTCTTTGCACATCCCATGGATTAGTTGGCTTGAAATCCATGTATTAGAAATCAAAATGACTTGCACTATTTGTATTATTTTAGATTGGGCCTTCAAGCTACAAAAAAGTATGTGACGTAGCAGTGTTGTGGGCCCTTCTGTGAAAAGGCAGAACTGCTGAAGGGAATGATACTGGGGTTCTGTTCAGTTGCCAGGCGTTGTTCTTTAAACTTTTGTTCTGATTATTTTCAGGTTTTCAATCAGTGCTTTTGGTGTGGGGAGGGGGTTGCATGTTGTGCCTTACTGTCTGTCAATCATTGTTCATGCTGCTGTATAATATAAAATTGCGTATTGTTTAAATTTTGTGTCTTGAGACTCATTTTATTTTACCTCTTTCTGAAAAAAAGGTTGGGAAAGACCAAAATAGAACAGTTGCAATCACCTAATTAACATATTTATCATAATATAAGCCTCATTTTTACTTGCACGATATTTGTTTTAAATTGAAAACCTGTGTATTGCAAAAGCTTAGGGAATCCTGTTGTCACTGCTTCTTTTGTGTCACGTTGGTTTGTTCCGTTAGAGTTTATTATCTCTTAAAGCGGAGTTCCACCCTAAAAATGAACTTTCTATTAACAGCTTGCCTTCAATGTAAAAAAAAAAAATGTTTTACTCACTCTGGCTCTGAAGAAGAGGCCTCTGATGCCTCAAAACGAGTAAGCCAACGGTGACGCACCTCAAACCCCCCCCCCCCCCCCCCTACAGGTAGTACACGAGGCTGGTGCACCTTTCTTTTTGATTTCGTAAACTGCCTAGTTCCTGGTTCTAGGTGGTTCAACTTCCTGTCGTAAGACCCCATTGTATGCTTGGAAATGACGCTCATTTCCCAGGAGTCTCTGGGCATTACTGTGCCTAAAAATCTCCCAACATGCACCTCTTCCTGAAAACCAGGAAGAAAAAGGAACTGGGCTTCACATGCCTACACATATGATGGATACGGCCACAACATGAGCTGGAGGATATAAGGCAAGTGTTTGCAATGATTTCTGGAATGATTGGGGAGCTATTTATATGTTTTAGAGACTATTTAATGTGATTACTTTTAGCCTGCAAAAAAAAATAAGTTATGCCCGGAACCCCACTTTAACAATAATGCATTAAACGGAACCTGTAAACAGGAATATGAAGGCTGACCTCTCCTTCTGATAGTACTAGTTCCCAGCTGTCACAGTAACCGTGTAGACTGGTATTTTCCAAGTCACTGATTTAAAACACTCATGCAGAGGTGTAGTCGTGAGTTTCCCAATATTTACACTTTTATTCCAGGTTAGCATCTCAGTGTTTCAAAAATTCATTTTAGGAGGAGAAAAGGGGTTGTAATGGGTTCCAATGTCACCCCATCATTTGCAAGGGCAGTTGTGGATCAATTTGAGCACAGATTCTTATATTCCCATGAAGCATTCGCCAGCTGCTGTTATGTTTGATGGCCCTTCATTGATGATATCCTTCTGTTGTGGCGAGGTGACGTTGGAGCACTATTTTCCTTCTAACCACTTTAGCTCCGAAAGACTTACCCACTTCACAACTTTTTTTGCGATGCGTTATTTTAACGACACTACGACATTGTACCCAAACAAAATGTATGGGTTGGGGGGGCCCCCCCCCCCCCCCCACACACACACACACACACACAAATAGAGCTTTCTTTTGGTATTTGATCACCTCTGCAGTTTTTATTTTTGCACTACAAACAAAAAAAGAGCGTCAAGTTTGAAAAAACAACTATTTTTTACTTTCTGCTATAAAACACATCCAATAAAGAAATGTAAAAAAAAATCTAAATTGTTCATCAATTTAAGCCAATATGTATTCTGTTACATATTTTTGGTAAGAAAAAACAATAAGTGTACATCGATTGGTTTATGCAAAAGTTCTAGCATCTACAAACTATGGGATAGATTTGTGGAATTTATTTTTTACTACCGATGGCGGTGATCAGCGACTTTTGCAGCGGACAAATCGGGCACGACCTGACACTTTTGAAACTTTTTTGGGGGACCAATGACACTAATACAGTGATCAGTGCTTAAACATCTGCACCGTCACTGTACTAATGACACTGGCAGGGAAGGGGTTAATGGGGCCATCAAAGAGTTAAACGTGTCCCAGGGGAATTCTTTCTAACTGTGTGTATGTGTGGGGGAGGTGTTTTTACTGTAGGAAGGCAGAGATCTGCACTTGTCAGCCCCATACTTAAAAAGCCCTCACTGGATCCATCCAATCTTGACAACCTACGCCCCATCTCCTTGCTCCCTTTTTTATCCAAACTCCTTGAACGTCTAGTCTATAACCAATTGAGCGTCCACCTTGCTGATAATAACCTTCTTGATCCCCTTCAGTCTGGATTTCGTCCTCAACATTCCACAGAAACTGCTCTCCTAAAACTTACAAATGACATACTAGTGGCCAAAACTAAGGGACACTATTCTGTGCTCCTACTCCTGGACCTTTCTGCTGCCTTTGATACAGTTGATCATCCCCTCCTCCTCAAAAAACTCCACACCTTTGGTCTCCGTCACTGTACTCTTCGCTGGTTCTCTACTTACTTATCCAGCCGTACCTTCAGCGTTACTTACAATTCTACTTCCTCCTCTCCTCTTCCATTCTCCATTGGGGTTCCCCAAGGTTCTGTTCTTGGACCTCTCCTATTTTCGATCTACACCTCCTCCCTGGGTCAGCTGATAGCCTCCCATGGCTTCCAATATCATCTCTACGCTGATGACACTCAAATCTATTTCTCTACCCCTCAACTCACTCCTTCATTCTCCTCCCGTATCACTAATTTACTATCAGATATATCACTTTGGATGTCGCACCACTTTCTCAAGCTCAATCTATCCAAGACGGAACTTATCATTTTCCCTCCCCCACGTGTCTCTTCCCCTGATCTCTCTGTCAAAATTGATGGCACAACTATCAGCCCATCCCCACATGTCAAGGTTCTAGGTGTGGTCCTGGACTCTCAACTGTCCTTTAAACCTCACGTTCAATCTTTGTCCAAAAATTGCCGCCTTAACCTTCGAAACATCTCCAAAATACGCCCCTTTCTAACCAAGGACACCACAAAACTATTGATTCACTCCCTGGTCATCTCTCGCCTTGATTACTGCAACTCCCTTCTCACTGGCTTACCACTGCACACTCTATCCCCTCTTCAGTCCATCATGAACGCTGCTGCCAGACTCATCCACCTTACCAACCGCTCTGTCTCTGCTGCTCCTCTCTGCCACTCCCTCCACTGGCTTCCGCTCACCCAACGAATTAAATTCAAACTACTAACAATTTCCTACAAAGCCATCCACAACTCTGCCCCCAGCTACATCACTGACCTAGTCTCTAAATACCAACCTAATCGTTCTCTTTGTTCTTCTCAAGACCTCCTACTCTCTAGCTCTCTCATCACCTGCTCCCATGCTCGTCTCCAGGACTTTTCCAGAGCCTCTCCAAGCCTATGGAACTCCTTACCCCAATCTATCTGTCTATCTCCCTCTCTATTAGCTTTTAGAGGATCCCTGAAAACCCTCCTCTTCAGAGAAGCCTACCCTCCCCACACCTAGCAACTGCACTTTTCTTTTGAGTCTATCTGACCATCCCCCACTGCTAACTACCCTTTGTTCCACTTGACCCTCCCTTCTAGATTGTAAGCTCTTACGAGCAGGGCCCTCTGATCCCTCCTGTATTGATTTGTATTGTGAATGTACTGTCTTCCCTGATGTAAAGCGCTGCGTAAACTGTTGGCGCTATATAAATCCTGTATAATAATAATAATAATCTGCTTAGCAAAAACACAGGATCTTTACCTTTCCTACTACTACTAACAGAACGGTAATCGGCCTTGTTTAATCAGCTATACTGCTGTTCTGCCTCTTTTGGGAATGATTGGCGAGTCCTCGTGGACATAGAGTCCGCCGGACCCGCTGATTGGCTTCCAATGTGTTCAATCACAGCAGGAGCAGGCTGCTGGCGGTGCACGTGCGTACCCAGACGTGCAAAATCGCGCATCTGTATGTGATTTTTGCACAGGGAAGCTGCCTTGCCACCATAAATGGTCAGCAAGCGGTTAATGATAAAATAAATTACTGAGTCTTGTATCCAATTTATTATAAATATGTTCTGTGAAAACATTACCTTTGATGTTATGGTGAATAAGAAAGGTTCGATGTTACATACCGACATGTATACAAAACTAACAGTTAAAAAACATTTGTTGTTTATATTTAATGGCTTTTATCCACCACATTGTGAGAAGCCAGTTTGAGAGTACACTGTATTGTCATTGAGGAGGTACATGTAAAAGGGAAAGGTTACAGGAGATGTCAAAAATATGCAAAAGATTTTGTGAAATCAAAACCCTTGGAGTGAAATGAAAGCAGGGAAAGCGAGTTAAAAAAATATGAACGATAAAAGGAAATGGATCCTGTAACTGCATATAACAAGAATATATTTGGCATTACTAAGAATTTGGCGCATACTGGATGCCTATCTCAAGGTCTAGGAATTTCAACAGATGCCTATACAAGCTTTTAATCCTTTTACTGTCGCCTATCTATACCATATGTCATTGGCTTTGGAGGGGGTTTACACACAATCCCAGTGACGGTTGCTGGGTGAGTGTGTAAATCTGATGAGCAAATTATCGAATGGAACAGACAGTAACAGGGGTGCAACAGCCACTGGAAACCTTCTACACGACCTATTACTGTGCCCCAGGAATACTTTAAGGTAAAAAAAATGTTTAGGCTTTATAACCACTTTTAATGATGCTACCTGCCCTGCAGATATTTCAAGCAAAGATCATTCATAATTCCACGTGGTTGTGTGTGTGCTTACGGTTTTCAAATTTTTTGGAAAATGTTATATGTTGCCATTAGACTATTTATTACATTTTTTTATCCCAAAAAAACGTTAAGTTATAGAAATACATGTGTACCGCCTGTATGGAAAATAATGAAAAATATTCTGGACAATATCCATCCAGGAAACCCTTTTCTGTTTGTCATACTCAAACTACCCAGTTATTTGACACCCTCATTGAATCTTTACCACATGGGTCATAAAATCAATTGCAAGAAAGTATGACCAGCATAAGCTTTACTTATGTTTGTGAGGGTGATTGAGGACCTGAGCCATTTTCTAATATGCTTTCAATTTCTCGAATCTAACCCCTGACTGGTGGTGATGGAAAGACTACATGTCTGTGAGAAATAAACGCTTCATACCAGAATTCCAGTGCCTTGTATTCTACATTATCATATTTTTTCAAAATGAAACACCAATAACACCTGCCTTTGTGTTGTATTATAATTTATTAGATACAGCTTGTGTGTGCATATATATTACATACATTAGTGTTTATTAGGCATAGGATTTATTTGTTCGCTGCTTTCTGAGCCCAGACAAAAAAAATTCCACTCACATCATCCACTCCAACTTTCATAGCAGGAGTCATTAAGTAGGTGCGAAATTCCCTAATAATGCACTTGGCCTTGCCCAGTGCTGCCCTCACCATCTCTTCTGTAACAGGCACCACATTCAGACGTGCTTCTCCTGCTAAGTAATAGGACTCTTCTAAAGCCCCAATCCACAGAAAATGACCCTGTGGCTTGAGGACTCCAACTACATTTTCAAGGGCTTTCTGAAAAGTTTCAAGGTCAGGGCTGCATGCCTCAAGGCAAAAAGAGGATACTAGACAGTCCACTGAACCACTGGCAAGCTCCTTTCCAAGAGGCCAAGACTGATGGATGTCCAAGGGTATCACTCGTGTTACCTGCTCCCGAAAACGCTTTTCTTTGTTTTGCCATGGCTCCCTGTGGAGAAAAAAATATAGATACATGTAGATTTAGAAACACTGTTGCTAAAAGAGACCCGCTTTATAGCCATTATTCACATGTTTAATAAAAATACAGGAGGTTTTGAGTGGCAGCAATTTTATACCACTTCCCCAAATACCCGTTTTTAGGTGTTAGTCTCTACACTCTTCCATGTACTCTTCCAGCAGTAGAAACCTTTATGTTTTTTCATATATGTTAGAGGCTTTCCCATGCCCACTGTATAGGGAGAAGAACACCACCATGGAAATGTATTTATACTTACATTTTAAAACTGTATCTTGAAGCAATTGATGCACTTTTTAAATATCTGTTCCCCTTACTATACCTAGAAAATCAGTTAATTTTGTAAGTAAAATGCATCACTGTTCTCTTTAGAGCACTATACTAATCCCACCTAATAGTTAAAATTTCAAGTGCCCCTGTGACTAGAATTTGGAGATTACCGTATTTATCGGCGTATACCGTGCACTTTTTTGCCCTGAAAATCAGGGCAAAATCGTGAGTGCGTGATATACGCCGATACCCGCTTCCCGCGCTGTGTTTGAACCACTGCGCCGTCCTGTACGTCCTTTACGCGTGAGGAGCCGAGCCTTCCCGAGTGTACTGCGCTCGGTATATGTCGGCGGAGTGGTTCAAACACAGCGCAGGAAGTGGGGAACGAGCGGGGAGGATACCGCGATGGCCACAGAAGGACGCCGGACCGGACAAGGCCACCGATGGACAACGGGCAAGACACCGACGAGGGGCATCCAAACTGTAAGTATTTTTTTTTTTTTTTTACAGGAATTTTTCTTCTAGGTTGGGGGGTGCGCGCTATACGCCGGGACGTGTTACAGCCAGATAAATATGGTATGTATTCTAACAATCAGTAGAACATGCCAATCATGACTTTGCTCGCTTCTTTTTCATCTTATTCATTTCCAAAGAGCACAACAAAAAACTCTTGGGTCCCATTTACACGTGCCCAATCCTATTTCATTCAATGGCCCCTGTTCACAACTGAGTGTTTAGTCACATGTAGTAAATTGCTAAAAAAAAAAAAAGTACATGCACTACTTTTCAGGGCCAGTGAAGCTTTTTTGGCCTCACAGACTTCAATAGAATTGTACCGAAAGGCGCAACAAACAAGAAAAAAAAAAAAACACTTTGAAGCTTGAATACTCATGTAAAATGTTTGTATATGCTTGCACAACTCTCAAATAAAAAAGCCTGAAAATCACTGTCCTGGTGTGAATGCAGCCTAAAGTCTTGTTTCTGTGATTGTCTGATGTGTACATTAGAGGGCTGGCAGTCGGCTTCTTTTCTATGAAAACAGAATCTTGGCAGAGATTTCAAGGCCTGTTTTGTGAACATTTGAACATACATTTTTCTACAATGCTTATAGATACAGAGATGAATAATGAGGAAGAGTGAGGCCGGATTCACACTATTGTGAATTGGATGCGGAATCTCTGCATCCAATACACAATAGCAGGAGAATGTGAATTGCTCTCTATGGAGCAGGTTCACATATCTCCAATGCGGCTTCGGTGCGCATTTGCACAGGAGCCCTGTGCGTCTTTTTGTCTGTTTTATGTCAGAATTCATCCAAAAATTCAGGCTGAAATCAAACCTGAAACAGTGAACCAGGATGCACTGGACCCCTGCTGGGAGCCGCATCAGCATTAGGTGTGAACGAAGCCTCATTTTACTGATTGTTCAGATTTATAAATAAACTAGTCTGCATGATCTGGACAAGGGTTCGATTTACTGTAAATGTCCTGGCTGATGGGTTGAAAGGCTTCTGATATCAAAGGTTTCTGGGACAGGTATTTTGCTTTTGTTCGGGTTCATTTTAATATATTAACTTTCCACATTGGCCCTAGTGTTTTGAAAATAAAAGTAATTAATGTCTGACCATAAGTTATCTAACTGCTAAAAACTTAGATCTAATCTCTAGATACTTTTTTTTTATTCTTTAGTTAATAATTATTTAGTAGTGCCAGTAAAGGGTGTCAATCTTACCCTTTTCCCTCCAGTTTACAGACATATTCAAAGTATGGGCTCCAGTCAAATTTTCCAGGTTCGTTCTTGAGCCACTTTGTCAGTTCTTTCCGATTCACCTCCAGGTAATCAGTCATGATAACTTCCTTGAAGTGCTCAAAAGCGCTCAGCATCTGGTAAATCGTAGGACCCGAACCAATGTCAACTACATTGTGTCCTTTAATTTCACCTGAGTATAATTACAAAGTTCATGTCAATATATTGTAAAGAACAATGCATTTCAGTTTTCTATATAGGACAACAGGCATGTACTAAATAAAAGAGCATGTACTAAGTAAAAGAGCTGCAGTTGGAGACCTGTTTACCATCTTCCAGATACAGCAAATACATATTTTTATAATCAGATGTTTAATGAAAAAATTAAGTTTTTCCACCATACAAAACAAATTTTTGAGAAGAAATAAACTTATCTGCAAGGATATCAATTTGGCATAGCAGTAATTATACTATTACAGCCTCAGAAAATAATACAGGTGAGATGAAAGTACATATTGTAACTTGTGATTAACAAGCCTTCTGGGGTAGATTCCTGAACCTATATTACTTGTCCTCAACAAAGCCTCTACCTGAACTCTGTTTCTTGAAAACCACGAAGGCCCAGGAAATAGGTCACGCAAAGCTCTCACCCCAAGGGGGTGTGATGCAAATTAAACAGACCTATACCTGAACAGGTAAACAAAAAACACAAACAACCATAAAAAACAAAACAACTTCTTCAACCAACAATCAACTCACAATTTTTTTTTCTATATTTGTGTATGTATGTGTGTGTGTGTATATATATATATATATATATATATATATATATATATATATATACACAATATACAGAGTGGGCCATTTATATGGATATACCTTAATAAACTGGGAATGGTTGGTGATATTAACTTCCTGTTTGTGGCACATTAGTATATGTGAGGGGGGAAACTTTTCAAGATGGGTGGTGACCATGGCGGCCATTTTGAAGTTGACCATTTTTAATCCAACTTTTGTTTTTTTAATAGGAAGAGGGTCATGTGACACATTAAACATATTGGAAATTTCACAAGAAAAACAATGCTGTGCTTGGTTTTAACGTAATTTTATTCTTTCATTAGTTATTTACAAGTTTCTGACCACTTATAAAATGTGTTCAATGTGCTGCCCATTGTGTTGGATTGTCAATGCAACCCTCTTCTCCCACTCTTCACACACTGATAGCAACACTGCAGGAGAAATGCTAGCACAGGCTTCCAGTATCTGTAGTTTAAAACAAAAGTTGGATTTAAAATGGCCGACTTCAAAATGGCCTATGTTTTGGCTCCTGAGGAAGTAGATATTACCAAGTAAACCGCACAATTATTGATGATTGGGTATATCATTGGTAACAAAATGTCAATGATGAGTTGATTCATGGTTTTTGCAATCATTTATTGTAAATGTTATGAACTTTTTCTACTTTGTAATAAATATTCTTTTATATTATAATCCTTACTGTCTATCAGTTGCACAAATGATGCCACTAAAGTCCATTTTAGCCTCCCCTTTTCTCTACACTAACTTTTGCAAGTCAAAAAAGTATCATGTGCTTTCTGCAGTGCTCTTAGTAGATTTGGAGAGAGATCATCAATATTCACTTTTTTCCTCCTACAGAGACCTCATTCCCAGTAACAACCCCTTAATCAAGCAGAGGAGGTCTTGCCCCCAAGAATTCTATTGTGAACTAATTGCAGTGGAGCTAGTCCAGGGATATCTAGCCAGGCATCCCAAATATGTTCAAATTTTGTCAGGCTCCCTCAATGTTTCAAAATTGGTTGCCCCCCTTATAAGAGTCTCATTATCAGTGTTAACCCATTCCGCATTTGTAGGAGGTAATGCAGAAAACCACTTTTGTGCTATAAGTTTTCTAGCAACAAACAGGACTCTAAGAATAGCGATGTGTGTGATGTATACAATTCTTCAACCAACCCAATAAGCAGGTGTGTTAAATTTGGTGTTATCACTCTTACACTCTCATACTGGTCACTGGAAGTTCAAACAATTCTCTGAGGATCTCAAAAAAAGAATTGTTGCTCTACCTAAAGATGGCCTAGGCTATAAGAAGATTGCCAAGACCATCAAACTGAGCTACAGGACAGGTTCCACTTGGAACAGGCCTCACTACGGTTGATGTATGAGTACTGCCAGCATTGCTGCAGAGGTTGAAGGGATGCATAAAATTGGTCTGCATGGCTGTTGTCCCAGAAGGAAGCCTTTTCTAAAGATGATGCACAAGAAAGCCCACAAACAGTTTGCTGAAGAGAAGCAGACTAAGAACATGGATTACTGTAACCATATCCTGTGGTCTGATGAGCCCAAGATAAACTTATTTGGTTCAGATGGTGTCAAGTGCGTGTGGCGGCAACCAGGTGAGGAGTACAAAGACAAGTATATAGCAAAACAGTGTATTTACAAGGCCTATAATACACTCCTCAGCGCCCAACAGACAATACCTTTAAAAGGAAAAAAATAAAAATATATGAAACACACTAAATATCTCCGAATTGAGGTATATAGATGTGTATAAACAGAAGCAGCTGTTAAAATGGTGTGTCATAAAATAACAGAAAAGCATTCAAAGTCCAAAATGAATCATTAAGAGATAAATGCAAAACAGCGCTAAATATGGATATAAGTGTCCAACTCAACCATAAAGTAGGCAAAAGGATGGAAAATCTTGATGTCAAAAAAAGATAACCAAAGTCTGTGCGTTTATCCAAAAAAGTAGTGTCAGATAGAGAAAAAAGGAAGCGTGCACCAGCCTGCCCACTCTCAATCCACCACGTGTTGGAATCAAAATCCCCGCAGGGGTTCAAACTCACCAAACAGTGTCTCACTCTCCGTTGAAGTCATTTACTGACGAAACTAGTCAGAGTGATAGCTGCATGCTACGCCTGGTATGTTATCCACGCCACACTGCAGGAACCAGGAAGAGTTGATCTGCTGGGAAACCTTTCGGTGATCGCGTTGAGGACGCCTGACTGGTGATGTGATACATACATTGTCCATTGTTTTTCTTGTACGTAGGATTTTTTGGGATACTTGCTGGAAAGGGGCTTTTTAATAAATTGAGTTACACTATATTTGTTTCCTCTGTTTGTTTAAATATCCCACCTTTATGAGGTTAACTCCATGCAAGTGATCCCCATTGGATGGAAATTCGATCAGTGACCGACTATGTACATATGAAGTGCCTGATATTATTGTCTGTTTGGTGAGTTTGAACCCCTGCGCACGCTGTTAATATTCGATCGTATTCCGGAAGTGTCTGAATTAGAACACTTCCGTGATTCAATACGAGGCGTGGAGTGCACGCCTGGACGCCATTTTCTTTAGACCCGGAAATGCATGTGCTTTGTGATTGCTTGCAGACGGTGAGTCCAATTTTCTTTTGGGACCTTTTACTATAAATATTTGTGTTGGCACCATGAGAGGGACACCCTTTGATAACGTGTAATGACACGAAACGCGTCAGGGATGACTCCATCGTTGCCACCATTCTATTGACATGCGCCATACTTTCATCTGTATATGTAAGTGCAATTTTAATAAATTTTTATATTGACCTTACGGTGTTACACTATGGCGTCCCCTCTTCTCCTTTCCATTTATATATGCCATCTTTGAGACGGATGACCAATATTTTTTCCGTGAACGAGAGACCTCTAACCAATCTCGGGGCCATTGGAATCTACACCACAGATATCTGCTGATCCCTTTCCTGAGGGACACCTTATATCAAGATCTGAGCATATACCAAGCCTGACCGACTCTAGAAATATAATTTTCTCAGAGTCCATTTCATCTGGTAAGCCTGCATCTTCACCGGTGGTGGGATTTTTTCTTTTTCACTTCTGAACATCAAGCATCATTTGTGTCACTGGAATTTATGAACTTTATTTCATGAACTTTATTTCAATTTTATGAGTTATGATATTATTTTTATGTTGACGCACAGATCACTCTTTGTGTTTTACACACCATTTATATGTATAGCCTTATAGTTATATTTTGGTATTCTGAGCGCTACACTACCACGTTCCTATTTTGTTTTTTGCTTCTTGTTTTTCAGTAGCCGTGTTTAGCAGCCAAATTTATTCATTTTTAGCAGCGCAGTTTTACACACCACCCCCATTTCTGTATTTCGAAAATTTTATTATTGCAGCAGCTAAACCAGTTATATCTGGTCTTATTCCGGCCATGGATGTCTTTGATTATAGGGCATCCCGGACCGTTAATATAGAAGGTGTCTTTTCCATCACTGGTAATGACTCTGAATTAGGTGGACTCTTTTTAAGACTTAAAAATGTCATGACATCAGAGTTACACATCTTATGGGACATAGCCTTCTTAGAGCAATATATTGCCGAGAGCATGGTTCCACGCAGTCTTCGTTTGAATGTCAATCCACAACAGGGAGAATTAGATCTCAATTCCTGGTATAAATACTTCAACGAAGCTGGGACCAATTTTTTGGGATTTCTTGTTTCAAAAAAAAGGTGCAGATTAACAGCTCTTGATGTAGAGATCAAAGAGCTCAAAGATAAGCTTCAGACACACAAAACCTCCCTTGAGTATAATTCTCTTTCAACCAATTTACAGAGTCATCTTGAAAAGGAAGATAGAGATCAGAGGATTAAAAAACATAAAAAATACTCAAGAGACGTAGGTGACTACAAAAATGGTTGTGTTTTTGGATGGCAAAAAAATGCTACATCCACTCCACCAATGGATACCACACCTGTAGTTGTGTCTGATTTACCATCGCTTCCTGTTCCATCTATGATTCCTGGTGGGTTAGCGGCCCAATTTGGCTCCAGTCATATGACACCAAGGGGTAACAATACCACCATTGATCCCTCCCCTTTACTATCTGGCCATGCACAGTCTAGCCTCCAGATTCCTGATACCCACTATGGAGGCAGAGCTAATGGGAGAGGCAGGAGAGGCGGGCGAGGCCAATCCCGTGGTAACTCTTCACAACATTTACCCCGTCCTTACCAGCGGTACGACGGTTACGTCTCTCCTGGCCCATATAGAGAACACCATGAACCATATCATCAATATCCCCCTCAACATTACACACCCTCCATTTCTACCCAGAATAGATTTTCCCCATTGCGTAATCAAGGTGGTTATAACTCTGATTCATATGGGAGAAACGACCACCAACATATGCCTAGACATTATGTTCAACCTAATACATATGGTAATCAGGGTTTTCGCGAGGACCAGTCCTCAAAGAAAAAAGGTCCAAATCTACGAGAGGGTGCAAAGGGGGTTACAGAATCCAGAAGAAGAAAGAGAAGAAGAGTGTAAGAGGCCTTGGTGTATTTAATCTTAGCAGTAAGACACTCACTAATGCCGAACAGTCAGTACTTGATAAGGGTCTCAAATTTGCTCCCCCTAAACAGCTGAGCAGGTTTGGCACTTTTATAGATATACAAAAATATATACGGAAAATCAACATCCAAAGATATCTGATTTCCAATACATGCAATTACGAAGACCGGGCTGCAACGTCCGGCACGGTGCATTCTGGATTATCCAATCCATCCCTTTTTAATCCGACTGTGGCGGTAGCACCTGCAGTTAAAATTTTTAAGGATTGTGTGTTAAGAGACTTGTCCAAATTGTCAGTTAAATCACCACATCTACCATCCGTTTCCAGTGCGGGCCTCAAGTCCCTCTGTGATCGGAAGGATTTAGTCATACGCCCCGCCGACAAAGGCGGAGGCATTGTGATTTTGGACAAGTCCGATTATGAGACCGAAATGATTCGTATCTTGAACGAACCCGGTACTTATAAAGAAATTCCTACTAACCCTACACACACATATAAAACCCAGTTGCTAAGTCTTGTCAATAAGGGTTATGAGTTGAAAATTTTGAACAACAAAGAAAGAGATTTCTTAGTACCTAAAGTCCCACGCATACCCACCATATATTATCTGCCCAAGATCCACAAACATCCCACTGCCCCCCCTGGCCGGCCTATTGTGAGCGGGATCGATTCGGTCACGTCCCGTATAGGCCGGTATATTGATCATTATTTACAACCTTTAGTGCAGAAAACTCCTTCCTATCTTAAGGATACAGGAGACACTATACGGTTATTGGAAAACACTGTTGTACATGGCGATTATCTACTAGCCACAGCTGATGTCGCTTCCCTATATACATGCATTCCCCATCATTTGGGTATTGCTGCTGTCCAACATTTCCTAAATCAAGAACCTACCCTCGCCTCTTTTCAATGCGAGTACATTTTAGAACTTTTAGAGTTTGCAACCAAACATAATTATTTTTGGTTCAACCAAAGCTACTACCTCCAACAACGAGGGGTAGCTATGGGGGCTAAGTTTGCACCCAGTCTTGCCAACCTGTTCATGGCCAAGTGGGAGGAGGATGTCGTCTATGCGCAGGACACTCCATCATTAGTCCTGTGGGCTAGGTACATAGACGACATCCTCCTCCTATGGAACGGCACCCCCGAATCATTAGAGTTATTTTTCAAAACCCTTAATCAAAATGACAGAGGCATTTCACTGTCCTTTGAATACAGTCCAAGTAAAATCAATTTCTTGGACCTTGAGATTGGGTTGGTTGATCGCAAATTTAACTTTCAAACTTTCTTCAAGCCAACGGATAGGAATGGTTTCATTCCTACTGATAGTTGTCATCATAGTTCATGGCTTCGGTCAGTTCCACGCAGTCAGTTCCTGAGACTTCGTAGGAACTGTACGGACCCAGAATCCTATCTGCTTCAAGCCACTATGTTGCGACAAAGGTTTGTAGATAAAGGCTATCCCAGGGCTGAGCTAGATCAAGAAATGCAGAGAATTCTCTCATTAGATAGATCTTCACTCATCTCAATGAAACCTAAACGTGTACCGGATGAAAGTTTTAAATTTGCCCTAATTACATCTTACTCTATTCAACATAGGCAGGTTAAGAATATTGTCGATAGACATTGGGATATACTCAGGAACGATAGTGTTCTTAGACCTTTACTTCCTGAACGGGCCAAATTGGTATTTAGAGGTGCACCCTCGTTGCAGAATCGCATTGCACCCAATGTCATCAATCCCCCAGTAAAAAGTTCTTTTTTTCAGGACTTAGTTGGTTTCTTTCCATGCAGAAAATGCAAGGTTTGCCATCATAACTCACTGAGGGAACGCAGAATCACACACTTCACATCTACCGTGACTAGAAAGGAGTATGAGATTAAACATTTTTGTACTTGCGAAACCAATTATATCGTTTATCTCATCACATGTACATGTGGTAAACAATATGTCGGCCGCACGATTCGCACCTTTTCGATACGTGTAGGCGAACATATTGCCTTCATCAAGGCAGGTGACAGGGACCATACTGTTCCCCGTCACTTTAAACAGTGCCATGACAAAAATCCTTCTGGCACTCAGTTTACAATTATTGACCGCTATATGCCTCCCTGGAGAGGTGGGGCTAAAACAAGGGGTGTCTCAAGATTAGAAACATTCTGGATTTATGAGCTCCAATCTTATCATCCCTTTGGCTTGAATGTTGATTGGGACATCAACTCATTTATAGATAAGTCCTAGTGGTTGTTTAGTATATTTAAACAGTGGTGGATCTGTTTTGGGATGTTTCACAATTTTCAACTCTAGCAATTTTTCATTATGTATGTGTTTTAACGTCATGGTGATTTATTTTAACATTAACGCATATTATTATGTATGCTTCTGTTTGGGAATTCGACTCACTGTCTGGAAGACCCACACATTATTATTACATTTAATTTTCAATTTTTAATGTGTATTTTACTTTGGATCATTTGCTTCTATTTACATTGAGCACTGATCCCTTTTTTGCATACATTGCAGTATTGTGCGACTTACATTATGCATTGCCGTGTCCCGGGCAATGCATTTCTGTATGAGTCCAATTATTAATATATTTATTTTTTTGGCAACACAATTCTGTACTAAGCCATATATTTAAATTATTAATATTTACTTTTGCTTTAATGTCCCATAATATTGAATACCATTTTTCCATTTTTGAACTGATTTATTTCATGTTCGTTCTATTTTGATCGCCACATGCGGACTCATTTTGCAGGTGTTGATTTACAGTTTGGTATTCTTTTTTATTCATTTTGGAACGCAAACGGCCCCCATAATGAGGGCTGGATTGCACTTCCTTCTGCTATGTCCGCCCACTTTTTCGCCGTCCCCACGAATATCCGTGACGCCTTTTTTCGACGTCCGACTTCACACAAGTGAGCGTCTCATTTTGAGACGGATATCCGGATTCGATGTCATTTCGAAAGCGAGGCGTACGTTTTTCGATCACACGTCGAAAACGAGGCATGCAGCGCACGCTGTTAATATTCGATCGTATTCCGGAAGTGTCTGAATTAGAACACTCCCGTGATTCAATACGAGGCGTGGAGCGACTTCACACAAGTGAGCGTCTCATTTTGTGCGTCGCATTTTGAGACGGACAACGGGATTCGATGTCATTTCGAAAGTGAGGCGTACGTTTCGATCACACGTCGAAAACGAGGCGTGCAGCGCACGCTGTTAATATTCGATCGTATTCCGGACGTGTCTGAATTAGAACACTTCCGTGATTCAATACGAGGCGTGGAGTGCACGCCTGGACGCCATTTTCTTTAGACCCGGAAATGCATGTGCTTTGTGATTGCTTGCAGACGGTGAGTCCAATTTTCTTTTGGGACCTTTTACTATAAATATTTGTGTTGGCACCATGAGAGGGACACCCTTTGATAACGTGTAATGACACGAAACGCGTCAGGGATGACTCCATCGTTGCCACCATTCTATTGACATGCGCCATACTTTCATCTGTATATGTAAGTGCAATTTTAATAAATTTTTATATTGACCTTACGGTGTTACACTATGGCGTCCCCTCTTCTCCTTTCCATTTATATATGCCATCTTTGAGACGGATGACCAAAATTTTTTCCGTGAACGAGAGACCTCTAACCAATCTCGGGGCCATTGGAATCTACACCACAGATATCTGCTGATCCCTTTCCTGAGGGACACCTTATATCAAGATCTGAGCATATACCAAGCCTGACCGACTCTAGAAATATAATTTTCTCAGAGTCCATTTCATCTGGTAAGCCTGCATCTTCACAGGTGGTGGGATTTTTTCTTTTTCACTTCTGAACATCAAGCATCATTTGTGTCACTGGAATTTATGAACTTTATTTCATGAACTTTATTTCAATTTTATGAGTTATGATATTATTTTTATGTTGACGCACAGATCACTCTTTGTGTTTTACACACCATTTATATGTATAGCCTTATAGTTATATTTTGGTATTCTGAGCGCTACACTACCACGTTCCTATTTTGCCTACTTTATGGTTGAGTTGGACACTTATATCCATATTTAGCGCTGTTTTGCATTTATCTCTTAATGATTCATTTTGGACTTTGAATGCTTTTCTGTTATTTTACAAAGACAAGTATGGTGATGGGAGTGTGATAGTCTGGGGCTGCACAAGTGTTGCCAGCACTGGGGAGCTACAGTTCATTAAAGGAACCATGAATGCCAACATGTACTGTGACATACTGAAGCAGGGCATGAGCCCCTCCCTTCGGAGACTGGGCCGCAGGGCAGTATTCCAACATAATGACCCCAAACACACCTCCAAGATGACCACTGTCTTGCTAAAGAAGTGAAGGGTAAAGGTGATGGACTGGTCAAGCATGTCTCCAGACCTAAACCCTATTGAGCATCTGTGGGCATCCTTAAACGGAAGGTGTAGGAGCACAAGGGGCCAGATTCTCAGCGGCGTTACGACGGAGTATCTCAGATACCCAGTCGTATCGCCGTTTTTTTTTTTTGCCTCGTATCTATGCGCGTTATGCTTAGCATCACTTTTGCAAAGATACGCTTCAACATCCGACAAGTGTAAAACCATTACACTTGGGGATCGTAGTTGATCGTACGTTGTTTTCTCATTTGCATATGCAAATGAGGCCAGTACGCCGATTCCCGATCTCTTTTACGCCGCCCCGTCGTCGTGTACGTCGTTTTCGTCCGCGTAAGGTTACCCCAGCTTCGATGTGGAGTAACCTTACGAAGTACCGTCGGGTGCCGTCGGATGCCATGTTAAGTATGGCGTCGGATCAGCGTCGGCTTTTTCCGTCGCTTACATCGTTTTACTAACTCGTTCGCGAATAGGGAGTTGCGTAAATGACGCTCACGTCGCTTTGACGTCGGTTTCAACGACGCTTTCCGACGTGAGCTGGAGCATGCGCACTGGGCTTTTTCCCCGGCCGGCGCATGCGCAGTTCGTTCGACGCGGGGGCGCGCTTAATTTAAATACAAGCCGCCCCATTTGAATTGCGCGGGTTTACGCGACGCAGGCGAAAACTACGAAGCAAGTGCTTTGAGATTAAAGCACTTGCTCTAGTACGATGCGGCGGCGTAGTGTAAATGGCTTACGCTACGCCGCCGCTGGAATTCTATGAGAATCTGGCCCAAGGTCTCTAACATTCACCAGCTCTGTGATGTCATCATGGAGGAGTGGAAGAGGACTCCAGTGTCAATCTGTGAAGCTCTGGTGAACTCCATGCCAAGAGGGTTAAGACAGTGCTGTAAAAATTAGTGGCCACACAAAATATTGACACTTTGGGCCTAATTTAGACATTTTAACTTAGGGGTGTCCTCACTTTTGTTGCCAGTGGTTTAGACATTAATGGCTGTGTTTTTAGTTATTTTGAGAGGACAGCAAATTTACACTGCTATACAAGCTGTGCACTCACTACTTTACATTGTAGCAAAGTGTAATTTCTTCAATGTTGTTACATAAAAAAAAGATAGAAAAAAATATTTACAAAAATGTGAGGGGTGTACTCACTTTTGTGAAATACTGTAAGTATCGTGGGCCTAGTTAATTCCCAATCGGATATTCTTGTGCAGAAATAGCATGCCCGTGCCTGAGTTGTAAATATTGGAAGAATAGACAATTTGGTAGGCAAATATAAACTTTTACTATAAAGATCTAAAAAATACATTGTGAAGGCAGTTATTGTGATTTGTAGAGACTTGTATGTGCTTTGATGTATGTTGGGTAATGTCAAGCAGGTTGTGTCAATTAGAACTAAAACCTGAATTTTTAGACCTTTCTTAGATGTCATATCCATTGTTGAAAGATACTGTCTTGGTGGTGTCATTGTTGTATTAAAGAAAATTAAATGGGTCATTTTGAATTTAAAAGTAAAGGTTTTTACGTGACTTTATTTCAATATCTGAACAGTTAACAATGACGTAGGCATGTTGCTTCCATGTATACAAAGCACATTGAGGGGAATTTACTAAGGATTAAAGGAGTTGTAAACCTATGTGTTTTTTCACCTTAATGCATTCTATGCATTAAGGTGAAAAAACACCTTGCAATGTCCGGGCCGTTTTACTTACCTGAGCTCTGAATTTCTGTGTGCGCGTCCCCGCCGTCCTCTCCACGGAGTCCCAGCTGTGATTGGATAGATTGATAGCAGCACAGCCATTGGCTCCTACTGCTTTTAATACAATCCAATGATGCGGGCTGCCAGGGGGCGGGGCCGAGTGTATGACTCAGGAGCGTACCTGCAAGGCAAACCCCTCGGGACAGAGCTTCCCAGAGGGTGTTACCTAATGCGGGAAGGAGCCGTGAGAGCTGCCATGGGACCCCAGAACAGGTGGATCGGGGCCACTCTGTGCAAAACGAAGTGCACAGTGGAGGTAAGTGTGCAGGGGCGGACTGACCATTGAGGAACTCGGGCACTGCCCGAGGGCCCCATGCCACTAGGGGGCCCCTTCAGGGTTGCCAGGCTCATTAAAACCAGGGACAGTATGTAAAAATCTGTGTTTTTATTACATCTGTCCCTGATATGTCCAAAACCTACATGCTTTTGATGTGAAAATCCTGAGATTTTAGCTCCCCCGCCTCTGTACTGCCACCTGGCTTGGTGGCCATCTGTAAGCCCGGGGGCCCCATAATCTTCTATTGCCCGGGGGCCCCTTGAGTTGTCAGTCCGCCCCTGTAAGTGTGGCATGTTTGTTATTTGAAAAAGTCTATGAGAGACTGACAATTGCAGTGGCTGGACGGTGTACTGAGACTATTCTAAAGTTTAGGGCCACATACACTCAGGAATGAATGCTTGGAATGCAAAAATTCTGCATTCTGGCATTTACAGTAGACATATAAAATGCCTATTATGGTCTCCGTGTGCATTGACCATTATTCGCTATTAGCAAATATTATATATTTCTACCATAAAGCTAAATAACATATGCTGTGTCCCACTACAGTATTTAAATTGATTAAAAATCCCACACATATAGTAGTTGAAATGGCTTTATATGTTTCCCCATGATGTAGGCAACATTTTTGGCAAAATTGATCAGCCAAGAAGTGATTCCCTGTTTTTAACCTAGTAATCCAAAGTTATGGATAAGCTTATGATGTAATACTCAATTTTCCTATAAAGCAAAACTACAAGATTAATTAATTACACTTGTATTACCTATATTTTTATTATTAATATATATATTTGTTAATATGTCTAGAACACAGCAGAACCCTCTTCAATTTCATATATATCAGGAAGAGAGATTCTGTTTTGCTGTTGTAGTCATCACAATAGACAGGACAACACAGGGTCATTTGTGTCTAGATTTAGATTGGGTGACTGAAGACTTGAATGTACTAGGGAGTTCCCCAGTGTAGAGTAAATGGTTTATTGTACTTTTAAATTACAGTTTTATGTGTCCAGGGATACCAAGCAACTTTACAAATATAAACTTAAACTCTGCCTTTTCAGGGTTCAGGTTGGTGTAAGCATTGCTTTGCTTACATTATGTGTGTCTTGGTCTGGGCTGTAGCTGCAGACAGGTTGGGCAATCTGATATCTGCTTCCATGTATGCACAGTCAGAGGCATTATAAATAATGATAATCTGTAGACGGAAGATGGAAAACTCCTACAAGAAGGCAGCTCACGAGTTTAACAAGCCCACCCTGTCTAGTATTACATGTGATTCATGTACTCTCTACCAGGGCTGTCTTTTCCATTCGGAACACTGGGAAGTTGCCCGGGGCCCCACTTGCCTGGGGGGCCCCCATCGGCTGCCCAGCGACCCCAGTAAAAAATGGTGGAGAATGGCAAGTCAGAACTGTAGAACTATATCGTGTCTACAGTCTCTGAGGAAGAGTCTGGAGAGGAGTTAAGAGTGGGAGCGCCGCTGGAATGGGGGTCACAGGAGAAGTCAGACATGAAGAGACTATAGGATAAAACCAGAGCAGCCAAGCTGGAGCCATCTGACTGAGCCTTGCATGGTGCAACTGAGAGGAGGTCAGTGATAGCACCACCAGGCCAGTCTAAGGGCGGGTGGTTGCTAAAGAAAGGGGGGAGTGAATACAAAAATATAAGTGCCCCCCCTTACCTTAGTGTATTTACTCTACAGAAGGTGGTTCCCCTTTACATCAGAGTCTGCAGGATTCCCCCTTACAGTGCTAGAGGGAACTCAGTCTGAGGACCGTGATGTAAGTGGGAACTCTGATGTAAAGAGAAAGCAGTGGATTCTGATATAAGGTGGTCTCTGGTCACCAGAGCCCCCCTTCACATCAGAGTTCCCCCTTACATCATGATCTGCAGTGTTTCCCTTTACATAAGAGTTCCCTTTCACTGTAAGGGGGAATCCTGCAGACTCTGATGCAAGAGAAAACTCTGATCAGGCTGGGTTACAGTAACCTAACCTTCATGCCAATGAAGAAATTTGTAAAACTGTAATTTGAGGTACTTTTTTGCAGTGCCAATAAAAAATTGTGGTTCTGCCAGTAAATTTCATGATTTTTGGCAGTAAATTCTTGTGCGTGGTTGTGTAGACAGGGCCCCAGTGCACTGTATTGCCCGGGGGCCTATAATGCTCTTAAGATGGCACTGCTCTCTACACTGTAGCTTAATGTATGCAGGGCAGCCTGCTTCCAGCAGTTTGTGATCTCCAGTAATTGCATTAGTGCAATGCCGCACGGAAATAATCACTTGTGGCTTCTGGCAAGGAAGACATTTGTAAAGTTCCTTGGTGTCCCTGGATATATTAAAAGAGCTAATGTGTTTAAAAGTACAACTATTCTTTAAAAATTAACCAGCAAAGTGACAATGAGCAATAGTTTACCTTCAAGACACTTGAGCTTATTTGCTAGATTGCCTTGTTTACTCTTTAGGGGTTAATCGATTTGTACAAGGGGCTGCAAAAATGACAGTAGTTTGCTGCGTCCTTCCCAATAACTATAATAAAAATCTATTTGAAGAACAGAGCAGGCAAGCACATGAAAACATCACTGGTTCAAAAATGGTTTTGTATGTGTGTGTGTGTATTTATGTATTCAAGCTGCACGATTCTGGCTAAAATGAGAATCACGATTTGTTTTGCTTAGAATAAAGATCACGATTCTTGTGGTGTAACATCTTCTTTCACATTGTAAAAAAAAAATTGGGCTAACTTTACTGTTTAGTTTTTTTTTGATTCAGTAAAGTGTATTTGAAAAACCACTGCACAAATACGGTGTGACATGAAATATTGCAACAACCACCATTTTATTCTCTAAGGCCGTGTACACACGGCAGAGAACCTCGACGGGCAAAACACATCGTTCCGCCCGTCGAGGTTCCCTGCCGGCCATCGAAATCGGCGACCCGCCCGTCGGGAATGCCAACCAGCCAATTAACCAGGCGGGCCGTCGAGCAAATAAATAGAGAGCGTGCTCTCTATTTCTGCTCGATGGGCTTCCCGACGGGAAGCTCGCCGAGAGCGTACACACGGCCGAGGTCCTCGCTGGAATGCAGCTTCCAGCGAGGTTCTCGCTGGTTTCCAGCGAGAACCTCGGTCGTGTGTACACGGCCTGAGGCAGCGTTTCTCAACTCCAGTCCTCAAGGCTCCCCAACAGGTTATGTTTTCAGGATTTCCCTCAGATGAAACTGCTGTGGTAATTACCAAGGCAGCAAAATCAAATCCCCTGTGCAAAATAATGGAAAACCTGAAAACATGACCTGTTGGGGCGCCTTAAGGACTGGAGTTGAGAAACAGTGCTCTAGAGTCTCTGCTAAAAAAATATATCATGTTTGGGTGTTCCATGCAATTTTCTAGCAGAAAATAATGATTTTTACTTGTAAGCAACAAATGTCAGAAAAGGTTTGGTCTTTAAATGGTTAAACTTCCTTCATCTACACGCCGTAGTTCTTTCCTTTGATAAAAAAATGAAAAGATACTTTGGGCCAGATCCACAAAGATGGGACGCCTGCGCGGCGTATCCCATTTACACTACGCCGCTGTAAGCCACAGCGGCGTATTACGAATCCTCAATGAAATTCCGCTGTAGCTTACGGCGGCGTGGCGTAAACGGGCCGGCGTACGCGGGTGTAATTCAAATTAACTAGTGGGGGGCGTGGTTTATTATAATTATAAATGACCCGACGCAAACGACGCTTTTTTTTCCCCTGTGCATGCGCCGGCCGTAGACGTACCCTAGTGCGCATGCGTGAAATCACGTCGAAAATAGTCAATGAAAACGACGTGTACGTAATATACGCAATTCCCTATTCGCGAACGAGTTACGCAAACGACGTCCAATACGATGCAGTCCTGACGTCCATACTTAACACTGGCTGCGCCTCACTATAGCAGCTTTATCTTTACGCCGTACAGATGCTTACGCAAACGACGTAAACACACTGCGCTGGGCGTACGTACATTCGTGGATCGCCGTATCTACCTCATTTGCATATTTAACACGGACGCGCCCCTAGCGTCCAGCGTAAATATGCATCTAAGATACGACGGTGTAAGAAACTTACGCAAGTCGTTTCTTAGCGTAAGTCCGGCGTATCTTGTTTTCTGGATAGAAAACAATGACACGCCGGCGGGAAATTCGAATTACGCCCGTGTATCTGTGGATCTGGCCCTTTGTTTCTACTTATTTGCTTGTTATAATAAATGTTGGCAGACTACCTGGAGTTTGTTTTTCCAGCTGTGAGAACTCTTTGCACTTAGAAAGATCTGTGTGTGTGTGTGTGTGTGTGTGTGTGTGTGTGTGTGTGTATGTATGTATGTATGTATATATATATATATATATATATATATATATGTGTGTGTGTGTTTGTGTGCGTGTGTATATATGTATTGATAATATATAATACAGTGGGGAAAATAATAGTTTGTTCCTTGGCAGATTTTGTAAGTTTGCCCATTTACAAAGAAATGAAGGGTCTATCATTTTTATCATAGGTGTATTTTAAATAATAGAGGGAATATCAACCAAAAATGCTATAGAAGCACATGATACAAATGTTATAAACTGAGTTGCAGGTCAGTGAATAAAATAAAAAAAGAATGCAATCCCCTACCAACCAACAATAATTCTGCCTCCCACAGCCTGGTACACAGATTAGACCTGTTAATTCAAGAAGGTGCTCCTAATGACAACGTTATGTGTATAAAACACCTGTCCACATAATCTCTTCCACTCAAACCTCACTATGAGCAAAGAGCTGTCAAAGGATGTCAGGGACAATATTATAGACCTGCACAAGGCTGGAATGGGCTACAAGACCATCAGCAAGAAGCTTGGATTGAAGGAGACAACTGTTGGAGTGATTATTCGAAAATAGAGCAAATACAAAATACCCATCAATCGCCCTTGGTCTGGAGCTCCATGCAACATTTCACCTCATGGGGTGAGGATGATCATGAGAAAAGTGAGGGATCAGTACAAAACTACAAAGGAGGAGCTTGTGAATGATCTCAAGGCAGTTGGGACCACAGTCACCAAAGAAAGCATTGATAACACAATACACCGCCATGGATTGAAATCCTGCAGCACCCACAAGGTCCCCCTCCTGAAGAAGGCAGATGTACAGGTCCATCTGAAGTTTGCCAATCAACATCTAAATGATTTAGAGAAGGATTAGGAGAAAGTGCTGTGGTCAGATGAGACCAAAATTTAGCTCTTTGGCATTAATTTAGCTTGCCGTGTATGAAGAAAAAAAAATTCAGAATATGACCCTAAGAACACCATCCCGACAGTCAAGTACAGAGGTGGAAACATTATTACGGTACAGCTGACTTAGCCACATTGAGGAGTCAATGGACGAGGCTGTGTATTGTAAAATTTTGGATTAGAACCTTTTTCACTCAGCCAGAACACTGAAGATGGGTCGTGGATAAGTCTTCCAGCATGACAATGACCCAAAACATACAACCAAGGCAACAAAGGAGTGCCTCAAGAAGAAGCACATTAAGGTCTTGGAGTGGCCTAGCCAGTCTCCAGACCATAATCTTATAGAAAATTTATGGAGGAAGCTGAAAATTCGAGTTGCCAAGAGACAGCCAAGAAACCTTAATGTTTTATAGAAGATCTGTAAAGAAGAGTGGACCAAAATCCCTTCTGTGATGTGTGCAAACCTGGTCACCATCTACAAAATCTGCAGTCAGAGGACCAAATAATTATTCCCACTGTATTTATACTACTTTTACATGGATTTTTCTACAGTTGTAAAAGCCACTGCTTAAACCATCCTACCCGCTCCACCTGAAATGTAAATGTCAGTTTCGGGTGATTTCTGTTAGTTATTGAGTTTTACAGCCCCAAGTGGAGTAAACTGTCAGTCAGAAGCTATTTTTCTCCTTTCTTCATAAGCAAAGATGAAGTGAAATGTTTTTACCAAGTCCAGAGTTTCCAACTTTACAGATTTCTCCATTAAAATAGAAGCAACCTCCAAATTTCCCACTGCAGTTTATAAAGGTAGTAACATCAGTTTTCTTTCAAGGGTCAGTCCATCCAAAACTGCTATTTCAGCTTTTGGTAAATGCTGAAGAATTAAACCACCTGGCAGTTTCTTATACAGATGTCACTTTTAAAATGAGCTGCCCCTTTACCTGGGACAATAGTGGGAGCCATTCTTATTTTTACATATATTTAAATTTGAACATATGACCCTAATAGAACTCGCTGTCATGAGAGTTCTAATAGCGCCTGTGACGGTGGTAGAACATATCCCCGTCATCCAGTCCCTTCTTCTGGTTTAAAAGAAAATCACCCAATATTCCACGAGTAGGAATATCCCTGGAATCGCCGAATAATCCACACATGAGCCAAGGCTTAATGCTGGATGTAAACAGGACACACTTTATTGAAAGTACACAGCACACTTTTATACAGGATTTGGAACATCCCGCCCCCAACAACAGCTTTCTTATTGGTCCTTTTTACAGTCCTATCAGGTCCACCTTCCATGCAAATGAGGACTTGAAAATGACACAGCAGAGATTGGTCAGGACGGTTTGAATAGAAAGACTTATGTGTATTCAGACACAAGCCCCAGGGGGGCAATCAATGTACACAATAGCCAGCCACAGAACAATGGAACTGTCTGGAGAGTTGAGACAGGGCAGAAGACATTTACACCTGATAATCAAAAGGCTTTTACATAGGGTTATCACACAATGGACAATGAGTATCTCTTATGAGTCTATTGACCTGGTTGGGGTTCAGAATAAAATCTCCTATAATCTCAAGACATCCTGGAATATGAACTATCCGTAATGTCCCATCTTCTGTAATACATGAATTATGATTTCACTAAGAAACACTTCAGTATTTCATGGTCCATGACATTACTCCCCCTGGGAAATAGTTCAACATCCACAGTGGGACCCAAACGGGTCACTCCAGGATGTTGGGCAAGTAGTCTTAGGCGGCGTACACACGATCGGACATATGCGATGAAAACGGTCCGCGGACCATTTCCATCGGATATGTCCGATCGGGAGTTTGATCCGATGGCGTGTACACACCATCGGATCAAATTCCCCGCCGCCGGACGGCGCGGTGACGTGGCGGTGACGCGGCGGTGACGTTGACGCCGCCGCGTCACCGCCACGTCACCGCACCAGGAAGTAAAACACTTCCGCGCATGCGCCGAATCCATTCGGCAGCGGCGCGGCGGCGGTGGGGGCCGACATGTCTGCTGGTAAGTGTACTAACCAGCAGACATGTCGGGCGGACAGATTCCCACCGGATAGATTTCAAAGCTTGCTTTGAAATCTGTCGGGTGGAGAAATCTGTCCGCTAGCCCATACACACGAGCGGAGATGTCTGCTGAAACGGTCCATCGGACCGTTTTCAGCGGACATATCCCCTCGTGTGTACGCGGCCTTAAGGTTCCAGGACTGTCTGCCGGGATGAACCATCCGCATTCCTGGTTTGAGGCCCTGGCCCATAATCGGACAGCAAGAGGCTCGCATTCAGTCCTCTCCAAAAGCCCCTGTCCCGGCTAGATCTGGCACACGGCTCCCCTTTTGGCAGGACACTAACCCAGTAGGAGACACCAGATGGGTTGACTCTTAACTTAGTCAGTAATTCCAGTCGCCCAATGCCGGTATCCATACAGTAACCCAAATAACTTGCTCCAGACAGAGCATTACTCACCTCGCCATCCTCTGCCTCTCTCAGGGAACACGTCTGCCGCTGGGGAGAGGCCTGGACTGGCCCTTCTCCCTGGAGTCCTTTCAGCCGCTGGAGAGATGACAGGGTGGCTGGGCTCAGTCCATCATGCTGTTGGGGATCTGGGATAACTGGCCCCCATTTATGGGGTAAACCTTCTGTTAGTGGGGAGTAGAGGCCCGGGGCACTCTGCTCTGTTGCCAGCTCTTTCGCTGGGTTGCTGCGAGTGGAGACCACAGTCCCATCCACTACCACAGGGTCCCCCTCTTCCGTTAGTGGAGAGCAGAGGTCTGTGACCCTCTGTTCTGTTGCCAGCTCTTCTGCTAGGTTGCTATGAGTGGAGACCACAGTCCCATCCACTACCACAGGGTCCCCCTCTTCTGTTAGTGAGGAGCAGAGGCCTATAAAACACTGCTCTGTTGCCAGCTCTTCCGCTGGGTTGCAGTGAGTGGAGACCACAGTCCCATCCACTACCACAAGGTCCCCCTCTTCTGTTAGTGAGGAGCAGAGGCCCATGACACTCTGCTCTGTGGCCAGTGATTCAGCTGGGGGTAAAAGCTTTACCACCTCAGCTTGTTGCTGGAGAGAGGGGCCAACCGCCCCGGCTCCCTGGAACTCCACACCATCCGCTTCGGCTTTAGGGATGGCAATCTCCATATTTTCCACTGCCGATTCATCAGCCAGGATTTCACAGTTGTCATATGAACTTTCCTCATAGTCCCAGGCATCGGGAGCCCCACCCTGCTGCTGAGCCGAGTCTAGCAGCTGTCTGTAGGCGATTTCCAAATCCCATTCTTGAATGGCCAGAAATTCCAAATCTTCCTGTAACCCAGTGTTTCTCAATTCCAGTCCTCAGGCCCCCCCAACAGGTCAGGTTTTCAGGATTTCCCTCAGATGAAAAGGCTGTGGTGATTACTAAGGCAGTGAAACTGATCAAATCACCTGTGCAAAATAATGGAAATCCTGAAAACCTGACCTGTTGGGGGGGCCTGAGGACTGGAATTGAGAAAAACTGCTGTAACCAGTGGCCTCCCGAGATATTCAATTTTTCCTCTCTGTGCTCCCATATGTCCTCCAAGCGCCACTCCCGATCATCCCCAAAATTGGGATCACTGGACATCCTCCAATACAACAATCCCAGGCCATCATAGTCATAGCCTTCTGTGGGGCTGTCATCTGCTGACCACGGGCACTCTTGGGCTACATACCACCGGAGGGCTCTGTAGCTCGCGTCTAGCTGCATCTCTGCCCGGATCAGCCTGCTTAATTCCGCTGTCCATTCCTGCTTCGGTTGTTCCCCCAACAACGGCATTCTTACTTCATACTGTGACCAGTACCTTACATGGATGGAGGGGAGAGCTTTTCCCTGGTGTAGCTGCTCGAGAGCTAGCGCTTCCTTCCAGAGTTTGCAGATCGAATCAGACCATTCAAGCAGGACCTCTTCTGATACTGGTCCTGTGTGCTGTATCTGCTTCTCTCGCAACCTCCTTCTGAATTCCTCTTCCATGGTTACTGGTATCTGTACCTCTCCTTGTCTTTCATTTGGTGCTGCTTCTTTAGGCGTTGTCAACGATCGTCGTATTTCTGCAATTCTCAGCTCATGTTGCCGCTCTCGTTCTTTCTCATCAAAAGCTTTAAAAGCGCTAAACGGAATCTTCCTTGTGTCTGCTGTGCTGTACTCACTGTTTGGAGAATGTGCGGCTGCTTGTTGGACTGCTGCCAGTTTTAACTGTAGCTCTGCGTCTCTTATTTGTTTAGCCTCCTCCGCTACCAGGGTCATCACTTTCAGCACCACATCCGCCATTTGGGTTCAGACCGAACCATGCTAATTTCTCTCTTATTAGCTTGTTGGCTGGTGATTCCTCCTCCTGAATCACTGGTGTCTCCATCTCTTGTACTGCTGGCGTTGCTGCAACCGAGTTCTCCTGGTCTAGCTCCATTAATTCTGCTATGATGACACGCTTGGTTTTGTTGCTAGCAATCCTTCCACGAACTTCCAGTAGTTCTTTCAGTGTATTTCTTTTAAGCCAGGTGTACCAGTCTTCCATTCACTGTTCCCAGTGTCTGCTTGGAATCCTGGTGTAAAGGAAAGTAGAAGGGAAAATCCCGCTGCTGCCAACCAGTTGTGACGATGGTAGAACATATCCCCGTCATCCAGTCCCTTCTTTTGGTTTAAAAGAAAATCACCCAATATTCCACGAGTAGGAATATCCCTGGAATCGCCGAATAATCCACACATGAGCCAAGGCTTAATGCTGGATGTAAACAGGACACACTTTATTGAAAGTACACAGCACACTTTTATACAGGATTTGGAACATCCCGCCCATAACAACCGCTTTCTTATTGGTCCTTTTTACAGTCCCATCAGTTCCCCATCAGGTCCACCTTCCATGCAAATGAGGACTTGAAAATGACACAGCAGAGAATGGTCAGGACGGTTTGAATAGAAAGGCTTATGTGTATTCAGACACAAGCCCCAGGTGGGCAATCAATGTACACAATAGCCAGCCACAGAACAATGGAACTGTCTGGAGAGTTGAGACAGGGCAGAAGACATTTACACTGATAATCAAAAGGCTTTTACATAGGGTTATCACACAATGGACAATGAGTATCTCTTATGAGTCTATTGACCTGGTTGGGGTTCAGAATAAAATCTCCTGTAATCTCAAGACATCCTGGAATATGAACTATCCGTAATGTCCCATCTTCTGTAATACATGAATTATGATTTCACTTAGAAACACTTCAGTATTTCATGGTCCATGACAGCGCCCAACTCTCCTTTTGAGAATGCTATTTCCCTGTCTGTCATACTGATGCTTTGGCTTCAGTTCTGAGTCGATGACCCTGAATAAGTATGGATGCAAGAAATTGTGGCATGTATTTAACCACTCAAGGGTTCTTAAACATAAGATATGTCCTAAATGTCTCCAATAAAATTTGGATGGTACATATTTTATGTCCAGCTCCTTCCCCACAGATGCTGCTCCCTTTCCCGCTATTACCAGAAATTGATTACATAGCAGGGACAGCTGTTAAAATACAGATGCACCTTTGTATTTTTTTTTTTAATTTCTCATGTTTTATTAACCCCTAGGTAGTTCTAGACAGTCCTAATGAACTCCTTCCTCTTCTGCTCCCTATAGCTACTATTTTTTGGATTTTTGTTGCATTATTATTTAAAATGTTTTTTAATTTACTATATTTTTATAGTGCTGCATATAGAAAATTGGAAAAGTAAATGTTTTTTTTTATTATTTGCAAATAATGTTGCTATGTATTGTACCAGAAAAATCATTTAAATTTTATTTTAAACAGGAGAGCATATACTTTTTAGTAGGGCTGTGGAAATTTAATTTTTAATTCATCGATTATTCCTTAATTTTTTTGATCGATCAAAATTCTTTTGATTGGTACTCACCTCTCTGCTGGCTTCCAGGCCTTTAGGGAGTTCCGTCGGAGATCCGGTGACATCATGGACACCGGCGGGGCTTGCCGTGTCCATCTGAAGGGCTCCTTTGCTGTGCCTTCATATCTGCATGCCAGCGGGACCTTACTATTTGCCACACACAAGGGCTGTTACACTTCCCTCTATCACTTCCCTCTATCAACCTGGGATTCTACAGCCATCCACTGGGAGTTGTGATTGTTCCCTTCACGGGACATCTACATGCCGACAGACTCATGTTAACCCCTCCTCGTCTGGATTCAGCAGTGGTATTGTTGTACACATTTGTATATCAGTATCATACTTAGCTACATGTTTTTATGACTGCTTTTGCTACCGTTTGGTATTACTCGCGCAATTTTTACAGTTTATGTAGCTACATTGATTTTATCTCCAGTGCAATATTTATTTTGTTAGCATTAAAGCTTTTATAGTCTTCAAGTAGGTATTTCCATCGAGTGCTGCCTTTTGTGTGTTTTTTGTATCCTGCTATCCATTTTTCCAGTGGTTGGTAGCTGCACTGGGAATCGGCCTGCAAGGAGATCAGCTAAAAGTAGTTGGATCTGTATGTGCTTTATAATTAATCGAAATTAGTCGATTATTAGTCGATTAATCAATTAAAAAAAATCGATTAATCGAACACAAAAATGTTGATCAGTAACAGCCCTACTTTTTAGAGTAAATTAAGTATTTACATTAAAACTACTTTTTCTAAAAAAAAAAAGTACCACATTATTATATTTACCTCTTTTTATCTGTAGATAACATAGAAAACAATGGGCCAGATTCAGGTACATCTGCGCATTATTGGACCAGCGTAGCGCACCGCCTTTACGTTAGACTTGCGCAATGTAGCCGCGCAATCACCCTATTCTCGTCGCTTTTACGCAAAAAATTGCGCATGCGTAACGTTATTTCAGAGGCGTAAGGCGGAGTAATACAAATTGGGAAGGACATGGGCGTGTTACATTGAAATGAGTCGTGACCCCATGCAAATGAAGGGCCGGCCGGCTCGCGCATGCGCGCTTGAAGCAGACCATGGTCAGCACTTCTGTGCGCATGCTCACAACTCGGGAACGGCGCAATCCGTGAAATTGGAAGTGGACTAGGGCAACTTAGTGAACTACGCAGACAGCATAAATAGACAGACACAAATACACTTCCTTTGCAAAAGTACATCCCTTTGTATCCATTCCTATACAGCAAGGTGCTTTTGTTCTGTTGTTTATTAGCGTTTGTTTGTTTGTTTGTTTGTTTGTGACGTGTCTTTGAGATATTTAGGGACTATTTTGCAGAGTGATTTTTGTCTTTTATGTGTTTTCTTTGTTGTTATTTTGTTTAAATTATATTTTTGCTGGGCATTTTTTATTTTTGCTCGTCATTTATTTTTATTTTTTGGTTCTGTTTGTGTATGATTTTGGAATGTGGGGGTGACATTCCTGCGGGAAAAGGGGTGTCACCCTCATTTGTGGTAGAGAAGTGAAACCCAGGTCTGTGTGAATGGTGTATGAATGTACAGTGACATAATTGGAGCCGTGGCATGGTGTTGCTGCTCACAAGTCCTGCATGGTGGGCTTGTGCCAATCCAATGTGATGAGGATGTGGTGTGTGTGTGCTAGGGACCACAGTGGTGTGCATGCATGCATTCTCATTGTGCCATGATTAATGTGTGTGTTTAACGTGCAAAGATGCATAATGTGAGCTGGCATGAGATGGGGTCATGAGATGGGGTCCCAGTGCATATGCAGAGTCACCTTGAAGGGAAAAGACAGGAGGATGTTAGTCGTGCATGTGCCCCTTGTGATGTGTGCATCATGGGGGGGGGGCAGTCATGTCATTCACCAACCAGCCAGCTGTCCCCATACATGTGCTGTTCGAAATCTGTGGGGATGGGGCTCTGATTGTATATGTAGCTGTCATGGGTGTCATAGGTAGTGTCATGTGTTGGGCTGGTGATGTCCTCCTGCAGGGTTGTGGTTAATTCCATGATGGCATGAGGGGTGAATCTGAAGATGCGATACACCTCAGAATCACTCATGCCATAGATGTCTATGCATGTGTGATATATCAAGTGAAGAGTGAGGGGCTTGTATCAGATAAGAATATTGTATTAGATTCAATTAAATGGTAAAGTTTATATAAGCAAAAAAAAAGTTAAAAAATAAAATAAAATCCCGTGCCCTCCTCAGTGCCCTCCTCCTTCTTTGCTCATCTAAAGTCAGTAGTATAGCTATGCACGACGATGCCCCTGGCATGTTGGCATACAGATTGTTGTGCAACACGTGTGACTGCTGAGCTCCTCACTAACAGTGTTGCTTTATCTGACATGTAGACGATTTTTCTTTTTTTAGACCAGCTTTTATATGGTCTAATTTTAGACATTTTGCTGTTGCGCACACCACGTAGCCTGCGCTGCCCCAACGTTCTTTTGTGGATCCCTGTAAGTCCCTCATTAGCATATTTGACTAGCAAATCAATGGTTTGTCTAGCGTAGTTTTGCGCGGACGGATGCGCCTGTCTAACGAAATTACGCTGGACAAAAAAAATTAGATTTCTTGCGTATCTCGTTTTGGGGATGCCGTGCATCGAAACGCACGCGCACAATTAGACTTATAAGGAAAGAAAAATGGACAGCTGCACTCCAATGGATGAAAAGACTTAAAAATAGTGCCTGTTTATTCCAGTCAAAAAACTAAAACAGCAAAAACAGCAAACAGTGGGGTAACAAAATCTGACGCGTTTCACATCGACAACCGATGCTTAGTCATAGCTAAACATAATGATAAAAGAAATCTCATTTATAGAAAGAAAAAAGTCCCAGAAACCATCTGATGATTCATTAATTAGTCTCCTGGTGGGGCCTGGCTAATGCCGGTAATCGTGCACACCTGTTGAAAGAATGCAACAAGGAAAAAACACAGTCCATCATAACTAGATGGGAACATAATATATACATTGGCCGATTAAAATTGGTTACACCAGTCTAATAGCAGCAAACCTAGTTTCAATCCCTAGGAAAATATATACAGTGGATGTGTGTTGAGAACATATGTGTTACAATGTAAAGAAACCTTATTTTTATCCCAATGGAAGTATGACATTACATATTCTACAACACTGATAAACAAGTGTAGATGTGTGTGGGATGAGAAGATATAAAAATAAAAACCCAGCCAAAGCGTGTGAATCATGTTACGCCGGATGTGTAAATAATTATTAAAATGTATAACTCATAGAAAATTGTGTTTCAGCGTGTGGTGTGCTGCAAGAGGGAAAGAGGGGGAAAAGGAGAGGATTGGTAGTTGCTGGTTGAACCAATGTGAATGTGTAGCGTTTCACATCATATAAGATGGAAACAATATTGAAAGATCAAGTGACCAAAGTATATAGACGTTAGGTGTCCTCAAAACAGCAGAAAAGCATGAAAGCAAGAAATAGGGTAAAAGTTGCTAGGTTAAAAATAAATGTGTATTACCCTTGCCCCGTAAGGAGATTAAATGTCTTCAGTGTTTAATCCAAATCCCTAACGACCCATAGAAAATGGTGTTTTTAGCGTGTGGCGTGCTGCAAGAGGGGAAGAGGGGGAAAAGGAGAGGATTGGTAGTTGCTGGTTGAACCAATGTGAATGTGTAGCGTTTCACATCATATGAGATGGAGACAATATTGAAAGGTCAAGTGACCAAAGTATATACGTTAGGTGTCCTCAAAGCAGCAAAAAAGCACAAAAGCACAAAATAGGGTAAAATTTACTGAGTTAAAAAGAAATGTGTACTACCCTTTCCCCGTAAGGAGATTAAATGTCTTCAGTGTTTAATCCAAATCCCTAACGGCCATAGTATAGAAGGGACATATACATGGGTAAAGTGAATGGTGATAGAGATAAATGTGACAACAAAATGTGTGAATGTACCATTTAAATAAACGGGATGGAATAATAGGGGCCGTGTACAATAAGCACAGAGCATACAAGATATGAAGTGAAGGAAAAGTAAGATCAAACAATAAGAATAAAACATTCTGGTTATTGTTACTATTATATAGAAAGGACCCTGTTACCAGTGTACTGCTGTATAAAGGAATGATTATTTTGAATGATTATTTTTGCCCTGTATATTTGACGGGTGCATAGTTAATGTAGGAAACCTCCCTGTAGCTGATTACACTGGATTTATCATATAATCTGAGATGGAGGTGTCCCTTAATAAAGGGAAAAACACTTCTATCATAATCAACTGTAGAACAGGTCCAACCTATAAAAGTTGTTTGAAACATTAAAATCTAAGATATTTTTTCAATATGTTAAAAATAGAACCCATGGGTAAAAAAGAAGAAACAAAAAAGTTTTATAATGGCTCATACTGCATAATAAATGAGACCTCAAGCTCAGTGCATGGATCACGCCCGGACAGTGAAATACTATCCATACATGATGCACGCACAGAACCCTGGACATGGAGGGGACATATACACGTGTATACGTGTGTCCGCATGTAAAAAGGACACCAGCTACAAAAATAGACCAATCCATGAGGCTCGCGGGATATCTGAAGTGGAGAGCGAACATATAGATTAATGTAACAAACCCATTAACATGGGTAGAGGGCCTGCCTGTATGGATTTGAATCATTAGAAAAAACCACCATATATGACAAATCAAATCTGGCCATTAGTCATAAAAGTGGGATACATCTTACTCAAAGTTCATCCCATGTGGGATCCTAGTGTGGAGCGAGAAGATCCAAAATACCTCTCTCTTACAGAGGATTCTGAACCTATCTCCTCCCCTAATGGGGGTAGTTATTTTCTCAACACCCTGTATTGTGAGGCTGGATAGGTCCTTAAAGTGTACATTATTCCAATGGTTGGCGACGTTAGTGTTATGATCTTTCTCGATATCGTACAGGTGATCGGACAAACGATCCTTTAGTCTACGAATGGTTCGTCCTACGTACTGGAGGTGACATATGTCACAACTGATAACATAAATGAGGTACTTAGTGTTACAATTAATAAAATGCTTAATCTCAAAGCTTTTAGACTTACTGCTGTTACGCCGGCGTAATCGCTCTGTGAATCTGGCCCAATATTTTTTATTGTATAGTTTGTCAAATAATGTGTGTATTACTTTTGTTAATTCATGTATAGACAAAGTTATCCCCGATAAACAGACCACCAATGGAAATATAAAAATAGCTATGGTCTATAAGGGGTATAAAGGAGGTAAAGAATGCTTGTTCTGGATTTGTGATTCTAAAGGACTTACCTAAGTCATGCAACTTATATTTTCTTCTGGAATTCAAAAAAAGTCAGTTTCTGAGCCCTCCCCAAACTTTCCCTATGCTAGAATGTGTAAAATAAAATTATTATATGGAGTAAAATCAAACTTTTATTATGTTGGAGAAATCCTATGTATAAAAATAATTTTATGATTTCTTTATTATCAAATATATCGGGGTTGAACAGCAAAAAGTGAATATCAGATTTCCCAGACCCCTGGATGACCGTTTACTATTGTTAAGGGACCCTCAAAATGCATATCTTAGATTTCAAACTAATATAATATTTATAATGATTTGGACCTACAAAATGTATTTGTGGCAATGCTTCATCATTAGAAAAGTTGAGCATTAACACATAAGAAATATTTAACATAAACTACTTTTTTTCTGCCATCAAGTTTGATTTTTTTTAACAAATCGGCAGCAAAAACATTTTTTCAATATAATTTTATTAAAAATTATACTATTTAAAAAGGTAAAATTGCCCCACAAAAGATTCTAAATTGACAAATACATTGACTTTTACAGAAGACATACTATAAAATAGTGTGATTAGTAGACATTATGAGCCAATCAAAACTAACAAATAATGTTTATGTGCTTAAAATCACTTTAGTAGCACTCGAGAAAGACATTTGTGCTTGATCTTTATGCCATTTTTTTTTTATCATTTATTCACTTAAAAACAGAAAATGCTCATGATTAAAATCTGACTAAAAGCAATAAAACTGCTAATTAGACAGAATGAGATTTGTGTACATCTAGATCTGCTTTTAGTATGCAGAATCTGGAGAGTATCTGTCTACAATTGTTGAATGGTATTCAGATGTGAATGCGTGATATGACCAGAGAACACATTTTAATTACATCTCTGTGCTCTCAGTGTAACAGACACCTCCAGCACCGGTTTTCTCATAATGAAACAAAAGTTTTTTGGATAAGCTATCCCATTATAAACATAGTTTCCATGCTGCTTTTGTAAGTGATTTCAATACTGAGTTGACTCCAGTATCTAATAGTAACCCCCTTTCCTCCTTAATCTATTGGCAAAGTGGACCTCTTTGAGGTCTAAGAACTTTGTAGTTGTGTTTTAACCTCAAAAAGAGGTTTCTGTATTAATCAACTGTTAACTATGAGTATCTTCACAAAGAACAACTTTAGGCTGTTTAAGGTTGTTAAAGCTCACCCATTAAGTTCACCCATTATTATTATTATTGCCACTTTTAAAGATAATATATTTAAATATCTGATGGCTAAACATAAAAACAGTGATGTCATAGTATAGCTTACCCTTGGCACAAGCCTCGTGAAGGCAACGCAGTTTCCAACACATCACGCTCTCTTCGGACGAGAAGTCTGCCCGAGGTGGCACATAGTTATTTTGCAGGTATGCTCTGGGGTTGAATAGTTGGTAGGATTTAGCGACGGCCTGAACACCATTCATTTTGGAAGAGAGGATGCTGAACATGCTTGCCTCCCCTTACTTTTATAAGCTGGATGTACCACTCCCAGCCTATCATCAGTCTACATTACAGGTACATAATCTCCCATCGGTCTCCATGACAGCTGCCTCCACCCTCACCCTAAAAATTAGCTGGTGTGATAGCATCTCTCATATTGATCCAGTGTTGTATGCCCACAGGGTTACTGATCAGGACAAGGGTATCTAGAAATGTAATTTACATTATCTTCCAGATGCCAGCCGCCCCGAGCGGCGACACATACATTTAAACTGTGCTTGCATTTATTTAGAAATGACTGCATCTGAGTCACTAACAGATATCCATTTGATATGTATTCCTATGTAGAGGTTTATGCTGCATTTCTTCCTGCTTGTTAGCATTGACAAATCATCAGGGGAACAGACCCTCAGAGATAATCAAATAATAAAAATACAGTAAAACCTTGGTTTATGAGTAACTTGGTTTGAGAGCGTTTTGCAAAACCAGCACAATTTTTAATACATTTTGACTTGATATATATAAGCGATGTCTTGATATACAAGCGTTGTCTTGATATACAAGAAGCGTCATGTCACAACAGAGTATAAAAGAAAAGAGTGCCTCCAAGTGTTGCAGCAGGAGGAAGTTGTAAAACGTAACATGTACAGGGGATAGGAGCCTGAATACATGTCGCTCGCTGCCGTCCTCTGAAATCAAGTTTTGTTCCTGCATTCTTTACTGCCTTTTTTTACAGTGGCTAAATGTGAGTAGCCTGTACTTTTAATACTTTTTAAATAAATTGTCTGAGTCCAAGCGGAGAGCACTTAGTTTGTGATTCCTTTTCATGTCCGGGTCCGTTTGACAACGCTGACCTATGAGGATCTGTATTGCTAACCTGCTTCCTGGTCTCCCAAGCTGAGATATGTGCCTGTTTGACCATCTGGTAAGACAGTGGTCTATGTGTGAAGGTGAGAGTACCCATCCTTACTGGTGAAGGGGATCACTTTAAGGGCCAGATTCAGGTAGATGAGAGTATCTTTCCTCTGGAGTAAACGCTTCTCATTTTACGTTACTCTGAAGACCCTTTCAGCGCAATTCCTGTAATTCACATAGCAGTTTGCGCGTAAACTTTGCGCCAGAGTAACGATAATGCGCTGGCGTAACCCGACGCAAGTGGAAGTGGGTGTGATCATATGTAAATGATGGGCGGAGGCCGGGCGCAA